>VZSE01014220.1:272795-349169 GCA_013398275.1 Promerops cafer | reverse complement strand
AGAGGAGTGGAGAGGAGAGGAGAGGAGAGGAGAGGAGGCTGCAGAAGGCATGGAACACTCAGAATGGACCGTGGGAAACACTCGGTTTGCTAGAGCAAGAGGGAGGGAACTCAAAATGACAAGGCAGGGATGACCCATGTCTTTTGGCCACACCTTTTGTGATAGAGCCCTGCCTTCCTGAGTGAAGGCCTCTGTCAGGGGGTGATCATTTCAAACTGCTGCTCAAACAAAGGCCTAAGACACAAAATGGAAATGATTTCTTATCAGTGTTGTGTACAGCTAGTTTAAATAGATTTTGAGCTATTATTTGTATTCCTGATTGAAATGTGCAAGTTACTGCATCTGCAGTAGTTTCCTGACATTTTTGCTCTTGGAAGCTTTCCAAAATCTGATTGCTGATATTATTCCTCCACCCATTTTTTTTTCTTAAAAAAAAAAAAAAAAAAAAAAAAAAAAAAAAGAAAAAACCTCCTGCAGAGAGGAATCCACATGGAAATAGTTATTGAAGTGGCTTAGCTCAGTTCTATGAATTTTCTAATGTGCATTTTTCTTATGTGTTCCTTTAGTCCTGAAATCATGGAGGTAGTGGAGCAATATGAATGGAGAAGTATTAGAGAAAAACAAGGAGGTTAAGTTGGGGGGGATCTTCAGAGTAGTGCCATTTGCTTGCTGGAAGCATGAGGAGGAATCAGAAGAGAGCTAAGCATGGGAAACAGGAGACTTGCTGTGCTTTTACTGGGTCATCCAGACGAAAGACAGCACTTACTGCCTGCTGAGCCTACACATCCTGAACCATGGGCCATTTGTATGGATGTGAAGATATGGAGATGTAAAAATCTGTAGCGAGTTAATATTGTCTTTGTGTGGAAACTTTTTAGACATTTAGTGTCAGGATAAAGTGAAAAAGGCCGTAAAAGGCAGGCCTATTGTTCTTGCAACTTTGGGGTTTCTGACAAAACCTGGCAGCAGCAACTTGACTTTTTAGCTTTGTCACCCCCAGTGAAACACAATTTTATCAATGACTCTTTCTGAGTAGTGATGAGTGCCTAAATAATATGTGTGAGTAGTGAACTGAAGCACTGGTGAATAAACAAGAATGTCAACTGTAAGAAGGTAGCAATGAAGTGCTTCCTGTCATTCTCTTTTCAGAAGCCTTAAGATGCAAATGGAGGAATGAATTTCAAAGAACAATCTAGCTCCACTAATGACTAGTGAACAAAATGAGAGGAGAAAGGCAAATGTTCTTTAGACCAACATGGCTGTCTACAAATCTAGCCTCAAACACCTACCACCAGTGAAAAGTTTAAAATCTTAATATTTGACTGATGAGCTCATTCACAGTAGAGAACTTTATCTTAAAGCTTTGAAAATGCCTTCCCTAAAAACCTTGGAAATGTTCTTTGTGGAAGAAGCAGCCCCTCAGGCTTATGAGGGGTTGTGTGATACATACTGAATGCATGCATGCAAAAGTGTGTCTTGGCATAAAATTGATTTGTGCCACCTCATTCCCTGCAATCATTCCAAAAGGCACAGAATTGGCTTTGTAATGACTTGAAGATCTCAATTATACATTTAATTGCTTCATGGAAAGCAGTTTGGCAGAAAGGTACAGTGAACGTATGGGTACTTTAAAATGCAAAGACATTTGGGGTAAAAAGAAGGAAGTCAAGAAAGAAATAATATCAGATGACACTGGGAACTATTTGGGAATTCTGATTTTGAGCTTTTGGTTAGGCTTTTTCCTAGGTATTGTAACTATAGAACTTGATTAAGAAGTTCTCAAGCCCCTTTTTCCTAATTAATCTCTGCTAGGAGCTGCATTTTACAGAGATATGTACCGGTGCTGTAGCAGATTTAGGAGATCAGAGTTACAGTGAAGGAAACCTACAGAAGCAATGATTTGCTGCAGTACAATATTCTCCTACAGCCCTGCTGCATTTTTCCAGTCATTAAAATTCTGCTGCTGCTGTTTGAATGGGGGGAAATACTGAAATGGCTGAACAAAATGCAGTGAACATTTCTTTATGTTTATGTTTCTAAAAGATACTAAATATAGTTCTGGCAGGAAAAAGTGTTCTTGTGAAAGCAAGTTTAGCAGATGCCAGGTTCAGCTGGCAGCTGTCCTTATCACGCAAAGTTTATTGGTAAAATAAACTGTTCTTTGTTTCCTGTAGGAAGCATTGTGCAGGTAGGGCAGGTTTGTGTTCTGCCAGCTTGCTGTGCTCAGGAGTCAGCCTTGATTTTATAACAGACCAGCTCATCAAAATGCTTGTAGTTTGCTGATGCTGATGATCAAGCAAGAGTTTTAACTCTTGGCATTCTCTTCAGTGCAAGGTTTTCCTTTGCTGAGTATGGGCAGTGGTGCTTTTTGTCTCCATGTGCTTGTGCAGCTCTTACCTTTGCTCCCAGGACTAGATCCAGATGTAGTTCCGTGCCTAAAAATGTGCAGACCTTGATCTGGTGGACATCTTCAGTAGCTGCTTGCTGGATGAGCAGGTACATGATTCTAATTCGGCACGCATTCAGTGGATTCTCTTTTAATGTGCTTTGGGCGTATTTTGAATGGGCTCCTTTTCATCCATTACACCCCTTTTACAGAAAATGTCTTCTTTTGCTTTCCTTCTCTGAAAGTTCATTTCCCTTGTGTATGAAACAAATGAGAATTACCAGATTTTTTTTTTTTCGTGATGACCCATGTTTGAATGGATAAAAAGTGAGAGTGGTCCTTGTGAATATTAAAAAATCAATTTTTGTGGATTGTAGAGATTCTTTTATGGTTCCTGAGTCAGTATCATTGTCTCTTTTGTTTTTTCTTGCTGAGACAACTGAAAAATAAATTAGTTTTGTTGACTTTTCCTAATCTGATTCCAATCACAGATAGCTTTAAATCCTTCTGATGGGGCCATTTTCCCTTAGAAAAGTAAAGACTGATCCAAGTAGGACTGTGTTGGGTTTCCAGGTTAAAAAAGCATATGCTTTTTTATGTATGCAAGGATTGTTTGGCTTTCTTATTCCAATTAAGTTCCATATTGTAAATTGCTACTATGTTACCTATTTACTATTTAGCATTAGCAGAATCAAAAGGATGCTGTCAAAATAAATTGTCTTTTTGCTTTCTTATAACAGTATCTTGAAATGATCTGTGATTATTCTGTTCCTTCTCTGCTCTGCCTGTTCTTCCACTTCCCTCCCACATTCTCTTTTTCTTCAAAGTTTTATTGCTCTTTTTTATTTCTAAAGTGTACATATATACAGATATATTATGGGGTGGAGATTTTGGTTCCTGAAAAGGTTTTTTTTCTTTTCACATCTTGCAATTGATTTTCACAGAGTGGGATTTAAAATGTCGCTGGCCCTATCAGCTTTTCACTAAGTTATATAACTTCTTGATTTCTCAGCACTCTGTAAAGATGAAATGCAGTAGCTGCAGCACAGATGAAGATGTCAGTTCTTATGCACAACATACTGTGTCTCTGTGTCTACCCTTTATCCATTTGTTTGTTACATGCCATTTTACAGAAGGAAATTACTAATTTCTACCATATTAACCTTAAAAGCTTTATATTCTCGGAATATATGTACTTGAATGATTTACTGAATTCCAAGCCTTTTTTCCCCCTGCAGTATATACTGCAGAATAAATGTTATGGAAGGTCAAGGGACTCTGTATTTTGTTCACATAAATTATGAGTACAACTATGTTCTAAATATATGTATTCTGGGAACCCAATTATCTTGGAAATGCTGTGGGACTGGATCAGCAGGAGGTCACTGTAATGATCACTACTAAGAAAGACATTGGACTAGATTTCTATTTGATTTTAGGTATCTCCAGATGAATCTTTGTGGTTGCTTCAAAATATTTCTATAAAAATACAAATCTGGCATTAATCTTAAAGCCAGACCAAGCCTGTTAATTCTGGAGTTAGTTTACCAAATCCGTGCATTTTTCTAAAGGGAATTAGTGGTTTAGACAAAATTTGGGAAGCGTAAGAATTTCCCAATCCAAAGCTTGACTACTTCTGGGTTTTGACTTTGTTGGAAAGTTGGGTGTTTTGTGCCTAAACTATTCTGAAAGTCTTGACTTCATGAAACACTGGAGGTCTGTGCTGAAGCAGCTGGGCTTGAGTATTTACGCTCCCAGGGTTTCAGTGAGAGGACCCTGCCTGGTACATGCAGCTGGAGCAGAGCCATCCATCCAGTACAGCAGGCAGGAGCAGGATGTGCTCAGTGAGGGCAGGTACCAAACAGTGCCTCCATCCAGTCTGGATGGGCAGGAGAGTGACCAGTTCTACTGCCTTTTTCCTTTTCTATTCCTTGGAGTTTTGTGTAAAGATTTACACAGGTTTTAATAGATGTGTTCTACCACTAACGTGGTAAGGAGTTACCCCAAATTTACTGGGATCTAAACAAGTCTATTTATATCTACAGAGGGCTATTGAACAACACGAAGGGAATGGGTTCCAATCTCTTTTTTTAATTTTCTGTTGTGTTAGATTCCTAAGTTTTTCCTATTTCTCACATTTTTCACATGTGAGATAAAAGGTTTTACCTTTCTGTGCCTAAGAGCAATTAGCAAGGCTTAGCCATAATATTTTGATTTCCTAATAGTTCCTTTTCACAGATTAACCAAGGGAAAAAAAAAAAAAAATACATTGTGAGATTAGTTAAATACATCTTGAAATACTGCCAATACTTCCTGAAAAGGAAATGTGATTTACTGATTCTCATTTAGCATTTAGACAAAAAGCACCTGATTTATCTAACAGGACTTCTAAAACCTTGACAGTTTTATTGCATGCATCTAAATGCAGCTTCCATGTTTTAGCTTGTACACTGTTTCCTTACAAATTCTGATCAGGTGGTTGTTTAACACTTCTGCCTTGGAGAGCTCTAGTTAGGAAGCTAAATACACAAATGTTTCCAAACTCACTTGCCTCATTTAACATGCTGTAGCCTCATTTGTCTTCTGGGCTCTGGTTTTGATCCTTTGAAACTGTTTAAATCTCTCCTTGGCTTCTTTTTTTCACACTGTCAGGCACTAACTCCTCATCTCCTGTATTTCTCTGTTCATCTATCCATTGAGGCTTATGTCTGATCATGGGGATCTTAACCTGGAAATGTCAGACAGGCACCAGCCTTGAGGTGTTCTTTGTTCTGGACTAGGGGAAAAAAAAAAAAAAAAAAGAACTTCACTGTGCTTTGATAAACACCAGGATAGTGCTTTTTGATTGGATTCTTCTTTCATTAATGTCATTTACTGTACCTATAGATTGCCAGTGTCTGCAAGTGGGTGTAGCTGCACTGCTTATTCTGCTCTCTGGACTTATCGATTTAAAAATTAAAATAAAAACCACTGCAGGGCAGCTGTGTTATACAATCTCTTGTTTCTATGCTTGTCCAACTCTATTTTGTATCATTGCGAGTAGAAAAAAAATAGGAAAAGATTGGTGCTTGTCACAGGCATAAATCTAAATGGTGGTTCAAGGGAAAGGTCATCCATGTCTGCTGGAGAGGACATGTCTTTTCTTTGGCATGAAACTGAATTATGGCTTTAGGGTGTCTTCTTGAATCTTGAAGTATGTGCTGCCTGTGAGTCCCACCTGCAGAGGGAAAAGGCATGAGTGGTGGTGAGGCCCTTCCCAGCGTACGCGAGCTGCAGCCTGGGCAGCAGCTATTGCTGCCTCTGCAGAAGCAGATGTGGCTGCCTGGGAGCGTTGCTTCCTTCCCCTTCCTTCCTCTTCCTTTCTTTGCCCCAGTGTCTCCCCCATATGCAGCTGAAAGAAGAGGCCTAATCTATGGATAAAGCTTGGTCATCTCATTTTAACCTGTTGCGATGTCACTGCAGGGTGACACTGTCCTTCTGGGTGTCTCCTCTCAACTTCTTGCTAGGAGCATGTTCCTTCCTGCTCAATCCACCAAGACTGTAGCAGTAACTGCTCCTAAATGTCAAGCAGCTCCTCTGTAAATCTCTGGGAAGGAAAGAATGAAACACTTGTGCTTATTGCAGTGTGCAGGGCCAGGTGCTGTGGCCCCAAATATCCTCCCCGTGCTCCTGAGAGTGCTGTTACTGAAGACACAGCAGCTCAAGCACTGCTGACCAAGGGAGTTCATTGAAGCACAGGAACACAGAGGCAAGATGTGTCCTGCAAAAAAAAGGGAGGGAAAAGCTGAGAGGGATCATTTTTCTTTGGTGTTGCACTGAAATGTTTTGCTTTCCAAGCTCGGTGCCTTAAGGCAAGGATCTGAACAGGCTTGTGTCATCCTGGGCACTCTCTTGCCTCTCAGGCATCAACTACTTCATATTTATTAATGCAATTTCTTACAAGACTTCTAAATGCTTTGCAACATAATCAGTGTTTTAATATTTAAGTGTTTTTGTGGTGTGATGGGCTGGTAGATAACTCCACGGAAGGATGCAAGCTGTCTGCTCTTGAACTTCAGCATGTGCATGTTTCTACTGAGGCCAGAGGTCTTTGGCAAGCTGTGACCTGCCTCCACAGCTGGTTCAAGCAATACAGTTCTGCCAGACTAGGATGCTGAGAAGAGCCCAGCCCAACCTCCTGCAAGTCAGATCTTGCTTTTTACTGTTGACAGCTGGAGATTTACGTCACACACGTTGTGATGTAAAAAGAAGGTTGGGTGGTATCTCTTTGTTAGTCGTGGGGTGTGTTAATGGTCACCTCCTTCCCAGGATGGAGACAGCTGGACCACCTTGCTGGTGGCCTCAGCATCAGGCAGGATGCTGAGGATGTCATGGAATCAGTACTCCTGTCAGGAAGCTGGGAGAGACTCAGGAATACCCAACTGAGCAGTAACATACTTCTTCGTGCTGCTCTCTATTTTAATTTAATTGACTGGCAACATTTGTCAGAAGAAAGTTCAGCTTCTGCAAAAATGCTGACAAACTTGATAACTGCAGTACATTATGTCAAGTTGGGTTTATTAAACACACAAATTAAAAATGAAGCCTTTGGTCTGTAGATAACAAAATGAACTTTATAACTTATAAAATATGAGACTACCTTCCTTTCTTAGGCAATATCCTTTCCTAATATTAAACTATTACCATGTGGTATAGAAACAAGGCATAGATATTTTTTAGGGAAGTGTGAAAAATGTCTTTTGGTGTGCTTAAATATTTTTAAAAATATACACCTTTTAAGGAATCTTACATATTTATATAAATCTGAATTATGTAAGTACTGGAGTATGTTTATTTTTTCTGTGACAGCTGTAAGTGGAATGTCCACCCTGCTTGCTTGGAGTTCAGGTGAGAGGGACACCTGTGCCACCCCCAGCAGCCCACAGCCCTGGCACTGTGCACAGACACGGCCTCCCAGCAGAAGATCTGGTGGTGACAACATTTTCTGTAGTCTAGAAGTGCCTTATTTTCCACAAATGGGGAAAATCCAAATGAATTATGGCATTTTTATTGAAGACAGGTATTTTAAATGAGTGGAAATCTGCTAGCTGTATCTTCAGTGGCTTCTGGCAGCCAGTGATATGCTTTGATCATTGCACATGCAAAGCAAGCACATGTCTATGCCTGCTTGAGCCACTTCATTCTCTCTTGGGGATGCTCATGCTCTGGATCCCACTCCTGCAGCTTCTGTGGCTCCTGTGGCTCCTGCTGCTTGGTGCAGCAGAGTTCCCCTGGTGCACAGTCCCTACTGCAGCCAAGGGGGTGTATCATCATCATTGTGGGTTGTGCTTGGAGGGTGAAGACATAAAGAAATGTCTTTACAACCTTTATACTCTTGTGAACACAAAGTAAAAAGTTGTTGAAAATGTTCCTCCTACTGCCACAAAACCGAGAAACAAAATAGTTGTGTGGGTTTTCCATTTGTTTTTAAATAAGTAAGCAGTATTTCACAACCTATCTGTTCTGCAGTATGTTTCTCCTTTATACACAGATTCTCAGTACAAAATGTTATTTGTCAGCTTATCAAGGGGCATTGCTTATTTAGGATGCCAAGAAATGAAAACATATATGCCCAAGATAGCATTTTCTCAATAGGTGCCATTAACAGACTTCCCATTTTCTATTTGTGTCTGGTGGGCCCTTACCAGGGCTCTGGATCTCTTTCTACTGTGCAGCTGCAGTGTCTGAAAGAGCAGAGTATGGGCTGGCATCCCCACTCAGCCCTCTGGGCCATTCTGGGAGCTCTGGAGGGAATGCCAGTAGCTGCTTGGCCATGTTAAAGACCCTGGCTGAAAAGACAAAGCTGGCTGTAGTTAATCAAAGATCAATGCTTAGAGCAGGAGGGTCTCCTGATGGAAGAGTAGGAGCATAATTTTGTCTTAAGTATAAAATATTCCTGTATCTTTGAAGACCTTTATTTCCCATCTAGTATAGGCTAACTTGATTTATGAATAAGAAGAGCCAAAAGAACAAGACAAAATTTTAAAACATGTGTGGCCAGTACCTGGTGAAACAAGTAAAGTACCTCAAGTAAACAGAGCTTAAATTAACATGTTTTCAATGGAGGGTGTGGTGTACAGATCAAATATTCAAAAAAGCCAACCAATATAAAGCTCATTTTATACTGTCTCTATGTTTTCTGCATGTTTCACTAAAATGCTAAAATGATACTTATTATTCAAAATACTCAAATTATGCATAAGTTGGAAGGCAAAAATTCAATTCTGCTTTGGCAATGATGAGGAAATATTTCTTGTTTTGCCTAGTCTCTAACTTGCCTTTGACAAGTTAGTTGTCTGCACAGAGATCTACCTGATAAAATTATACCCTGCAGAACACTCTGAGAACCCATTTATGTTCCTGGCAAGGAGAAATTCTAGATGTTTTAGCCTCCTCATAGAGACTTTGCCCAAAGGGCACTTCAGCCTCAGTACAAGGATAAATCTTGTGGCTCAAGGAAGAAGATGTTCCATTTGGAAAGGAGCATGAGGAAAGTTTAGATGATTTCTTGTGAGATTTGTGCTTCTGCTGCCCTGGACTGACTCCTCCTCAGCCCTGTGATCTGTTGGCAGTTCACAGAGCATAGTCTTTACACTCTGCAGCATGTCTTATTGCTCTCACTAAAGACTCTGGCTTGCTGCACCTCTGGCCCCAGGGCTGGCATTCCAGCTGCCAAGCAGCCCCGTATAACAAGGCAGAGGCTGTCAGGAGACAGTGCAGGATGCCCAGCTGCAGGAGGAAGGCCAGACCAAGAGGCCCTCATTTTCCTGGAGGCACTGCAGCCTCAGGGCTGTTGTATCTGAGCCTGGGCTCAGATGTTGCTGGCTGGATCTCAGTCACTGATGGTTTATTATCAATTCCCCTTTCACAAAATGCCTTTATACCTCACTAAATTTTCAGTGATGAGATCAGAGTGTCTTATCCCATTTATATCTCATGGAATAGAGACAATAATGATGTAGAAATACTGAGGTTTTATATTTCAAAAGAAGTCTTAAAGTTGTTTCAAGCTGTATGATTTACTGGGCAAGGCAGAAGAATGTGCAGATTTGCACTCCCGTATCCACAGCATGTTATTTGAACCTGAGCTGTGGTTGCCTGCTGTGCTGATGATTATACGTTGAGATGGTAGAACTAGAACATACAAATCTGTGGTACTGTAAGAGCACTAACTTTCAACCTGCTCTGCCATCTCTTTGAGAAGTTAAAAGGCCCTTTTGCTTCCAAATTTGACTACATAAATGTATGCATGTTATGATTGCATATAGCATAGCAATCTCGGGAACATTAAGTGCCCGGGGATATTGCAGCTGACTTGTAAACAACTCAGGAAACAGTCAAGCATAGGGTTGGAATCAGAAATGTAAATGCAATTGCCTAAATTAAAGTCCATGGATAAAACAGCTTTGTTGATGTATAAATTTCTTGCAGCTAGCACAGAAAATAATTGATACTATGACAAAGTTAATTACATGGAAAAATATTATGAGTTTGTATGGCTTCACTGTAAGCAAGGTATTCTTGTATGTCTAAGAGTACATCATATAGCTCCCAGACCACTGGATACACTGGCCCTTGAAAACTCTCAATTCAGTGTCTGGGAGAGAAGATGGTACTGTAGAATATGATCCTCCATACTACAGGATGTGTGATGACCTCACAGTAATTTTCAGGGGAATAGGATCTAGATGCTGGTTGCATAGCCTATAATAAATCAATTTCAAAAACTTCTAATCAGGTGAAGTAAAGACTTTCCTTAGAGATACCTTAAAATACACTGGAGGGTTTGAATCCATCCTTATAAATAAAGCTGCAATAGATATAATCCTGCAGCATTAATGAGACAAATAAGAATGATATAGAAATCATTATCACTTTTAAACCATTATGCAAAATTTTTCTGTGCTGAATATGACAGAGCTGGAAATTTCAAGACCCATGAAAATTGTACTGAAGTAGATTTGCATAATGCACTGGAAGAGCTTTTGTGAAAATGGAACTAGTGGGAGTTATTTAAATAACAGTATAGCAGCTATTAACAAAATAGTGAGATTCAAAATAGTAATTTACTTTACACATCTCTTCTAAAACATTTCCAGAATCAAGATATCTGTCAGCAAATAGTACAGCTTTGCAACCCACCCTCTCAAAATTCTGAAAGAACAGATCAAGAAATTCTCATCCCTGACAAAACACAAACCTTAGTAGCAGAGCATTATTTCCACCATGTAAAGCAGCTGTAAAATATTATACAGCCATGGAGAAGCCATATGATCTTGAGCTGTTAATCCTTACACAAGCTTAGGCAGGAAAAGAAGAATGAATTGTATATGCTATGGCTATTTGACTTGCATTATGTATTTAGTGTGATTGCTGCCATTTTCCTCTCCATCATCATCATCATCATCATCATCATCATCATCATCATCATCATCATCATCACCTCCCTCCCTACTCCTGCCATGCCTCATCCTCCTGGAGGTACATCTCCAGGCCCATGTGTGGTGTGGAGAGCGCTTTGACTCCTCTGCCCGTGGACTCACTAACGCTTCTCTCCCAGGCAGTGAGAATGCCTTGTCACACTTGAACCACAAGTGGATTCTGGATTCTCCCGCTTGGAGTTCATGGATCTGACCTGGCAGCAACCAATCTATATGTCTTCTGTAAATGATCCTCCAAGGGTTTACCTGTAGCAGTGCTGTCATGCTCCCAGGAATAATCACAAGGTTTGTGTTCATTTTTGTAAGTCTTTATTCCGTGATGTGCCCTTGAAACCCATGAAGCTACAGCTTTGTCTATAAATCTTGTTAAAAGGGTGTGGGTTGCCTGTTCCATGCAGCAAAAAAAGCTATTTTTCAATTATTTAGATGCTATTCATCTTCTCCCTGAAGCCTGCTCAAAACTTCTGGTTTGACATTGTCCTTTGTTATAGAGTGAGGGATGGTGGCAATTTTCCTGCATGTGCTGTGGCCACTTCCATAAGGATGGCTAGGAGGTGGAGAGAGGGTGGTTTTGGTTTGCTTTCTGCTACTCTGACGATTAACAATTGCTGTGTCTTTGCATGGTAATCTTTAGTAATGTGTATAAAGGGAAAAAAAAGAGTGTTTTGTATGCTTCCTCTACTTGCTCAAATATATAATGCTGAGAGTATAAAGCAAAATATGATATTGAAATGCCTCTATATTTTTTCACATAGCTCTCCTGCCTGCAATGTTTTCTTTGCTGAAGCTGGGCTCAATGTTACATTGTTAATACATACCTGCCACTTTGAATTGCTTTGTGGGCTGTGTAGGTGGGAATTCATTCCTAATCCCTTCCTATCGCCACCCATGTGAAGATCACATTGTGTTTGCTCTGTGCCGTCAAATGATCTCATATGCTGCTTGCATTTTCTGAAAACTGCTGCATGATCAACACATTAAGGAACAGACTGAAGGGCTTTTCTGCAGGTTTTTGTTTGTTTACTGTGAGACATTGATTTAGCGCCGTCCTATATTCAAGTTTGCTTTGTGGTGTTTGGTTTCTTTTCCTCTGCAATTCATAATGGTCAATTCAGATTTGAATTGCAAGTTTGTTGCACTCTGTTGCCTGCAGTACTTGGTAGTGGATAATTAGTGATAATACAAAAGATGGAGCATGCACTGAGTGGCTCCTTCCCTGTGAAAAACCTCCACCTTCCAGCAATCCCTGGCTCAAGGAATTTGTTTGCTGAAGTGTCTGCATGCTTCATAGCCTCTAATGGATGCTTTCTGCCTGACTCATGTCTTTCTTTTCTGTACCAAGTGATACTCCTGGTCTGTACAATTATTCCTGTCATGCAATTGTATATACCATTCAAAGAAGTACTTGGCTGTGTTTGCTCCAAACATGTTGCTTGCCTTCCTTTGGTTCCTCTGCAGTTTTTGTTGGTGTAAAACCATTTGCCTCCCCCTTCTGATTGCTGGTGGCTGTCGAGATCCCTGGGCTGATTCCCTGCTGGTAATTTCTTCCCACAGTGTGTTTTATCTTGCGCCCTGAGGACCCAACTCGTCATCATCACAGGTGTTTTCTTCTGTGCCAGTCTAATTCTGCTATCTTCCTCTTGGGAGGGGGTGGCCAGAGCCATAACCAGGTCATATTTAAGAGCCTTAAGCAAAAGATTTTCTAGCAGCCCTCCATGGGATTGCCTCATGCTGCAGGCACACAGAAGTGTCAGGTAGTAAGTGGAGCCTGACTGCAGACCACAAGCCTTTGACTTGATCCCTCTGAATTGCCGAAGCAGACAAAAAATGCCCCAACCATGTGCAAATGCAGATTTCTGTCCTGGCTGTGGGGGCACAACCAGTGTGTCCACAGGAGAACAAAATAACTGCCTTGGGGGCTCTCTGTGCAGACAAGAGGGGGTTAGGCCTTCTCCTGGGTTTAAGTTGTCAGACCTTTGCAGTGTTGGGTTTAAAACAGAAGTTTACCTGTTGTTTTTTTTTCAAAATCAGTAAAACCTGGCTGTCGACATCAGTTTGAATCACAATTCTTGCTACAAAAAAATCAAATTCATAACCAGCTCTTCTGAGCATTCAAAAATCCTAAATGCATCTCTGAAGAGTAAACATCAGTCTTCAAATGAAAGGTTTTGCTTCTCCTATTAACTGTGTAGTAAAATCTGTGCAATAGCCACAAGGGGCACAGACAGGGTTTTTTTTTTGTATTTGGTAGATAAGAATGAGCTAGACTTTCCTCCAAATCTTTGTTGCAATAAGGGATTTTTAATTAGAAATTCACAGACTTAATTATACAGATTCCCAGCTCCTGAGATGCTTCTTATGGTTGTTTGTTCCCACCATAAATGGCTTAAGTGTTTCTTTTTTTTTTTTTTCCTTTTGTTTCAGGCTAGACTGCCAGCCATGAGGGTTTAAGGTGCCATCAAGATCTCTTTAGAAAATAGTGCCTTATTTTTTTTTTTGTCATCCTGCTTTACAAAAATGCAGTTTGACATTGTAATATTAAAAAAAAAAATCATGGATTTTGTTAGGAATGGAATAGGTTTTTGATAGTGAATGTCAGGAATGAAATCCTAATGCTCATAAATTCTACAGCAGAGTTTCCAGGTAATTCACTAGCCCCAGGACTTCCTATATGTATGGCCTACCAAACACCTGATGACTTTTTTTTTTTGAGGGAACTGGTAAGAAACTGTTCAAAGCAACTCATTCCTGGGAAATGCAGCTGGGGAGCTCAGGGTGCCAGCTGGGCAGGAGCAGGTAAAAGCATCTGCCAGGTGTTTTCTAAGATGCAGTAGAAAACCTTGCAGTTGTATGCAGAGGAAGGACAGAGAAATAAAGTGCAAGTTCAACAGCCAGTCAGTGTATCTGCCTACAGGGATGTCATATCACACAGCTTGGAGATGCACATTCCTCCTGGATTAGCTGAATGAGCAAACCCTCAGCAATTAGTAACCAGAGGGTGCTGAGAGGCAGATTTGGGGTTTCTGCCTCTGTTCAGTAGATTAGAGGTACCAAGGCTGCATAGAAGGTTTTCAACAGCCAGAGTTGTTGGGATGGGCAGTGTATGCCCTAGGAAAATACAGTGAGATAGAAATGGAGCAAATGGGAGTTTAATGGCTTATTAGCAATAGTGCTATTGAACTACACAAACAGGTTCATCAAAGGTGTGTTTGAACAGGGTTGTGTCAAACCAAGGTGCTGCTCAGCTGTGTTCCAAGCAAGCACAGCATCTCCAGACCCAATCACCAGCAGCTGAGTAACCCCAGCTTTGGCCCTAGGTTGTGTTGTCTTGATCACTTGTCAACAATTGGTCCTTCAGAGTTATTCCATGTTAGCTTCTCCTCTGAGAGAGCCACTTGTGCTGGGATTGTGCCTGTCTCTTCTAACATCCCAAGGAGAGCAAAACCATAATTCACAGAAGCTACCAGTAGCCAGAAGACAGCAGCAGTAACCAGCTCAGGGTTCCACATGTCCCAAAGAATGCAGATTTTCTTAGTTTTGTTGCATGGTTTTCTCTCCCCTAGAGTTCCTATGGTTTAAGGATAGCTGCAGAACAGGAATTTTTTTCCCCTTCTCCTTCAGATCTCAGACAAGTTAGGACTTTGTCCTTGCTGTCAGAAAAGCATCTCCCAGACCAACCAGTGCAGCCCTGTCTTTGCAGCCATCGTTACCTGGCTGGCAGCTGGAAGGCTGCAGCAGCAGCATTTTGTGTCACACCAGGCAATATTGAAAGACCTGTGTTACCCATTGTTGAAAAGTTAGGTGAAGGCTGCTACAAAATACATAGAATAAAAGATAAAAAAGATTTACCACAGTATATCTTAAAAGTTTTATTTATTTTTCTACAAGCAGGCAGCCCGAAACAAAGCAAGAATGAGGAATGTGATCTCAAGGCATGTCATGTTCAGATTCCTTTCTGACAAAGAATAAATCCTTTCAGCCCAACTGTGCATCTGTAATATATATAAAAAAACCCAGCAGAAAACCTAAAACCAAGTGCAACAGAAAGGTAGTAATAAAGCAGGGTGTTGGAGAAGGGTCAGGCTAACGGAGAATTTATTCTCTTGGCTTTAAAATGCATGCAGAACTCAGACATGCTTTCAAGACATGTTGGTCTGCAGAATATACAGTTCAAAGACTGCAGTGTTTTTTCAAACTATTTTCTAGCCATGGCTGTATCAATATACAATTCGGGTGGGCTGAAGGAAGATGGATTAGAGTAAACTGTTTGCTTCTGTCAAGTCATTGCCATAAAATTTTGTCCTTGCTTGAACCTGTGTCCTACTCAGCTGACTCTGTTATTGCAGTCTGGATTAATTCAGACCCTGTATCTTTCTGTTTCCTGCCAGCAAAAGCACTGTCACCATGGTCTCTCAAGAACAGTTTACAATATTACATGCACTTGCTTGGCTGTCATGCTCCTGCTTTGTTAATTTTGGTACTTATTTCTTGGGAAGTCTTATTTTTAAATTATTCTCAATTGCAAGAATAGATAACTTTTTCGACATTTATGTGCTACAGGCATTTCAACCAAGTCTTTCATTAATCATAAGTCACTTGAAAAAGGCCATGTGAAAATTTTACTGCACAGGTGACAGGTATTATCCCTTTATTCCTATGTGATGCTAGAAGAATAGACAGTGTATTTGTAATAACAATCTGGTGTTTCCCACAGTGCAGCAAGCCATTTTATTAGCTATTTCCAGACAGCTTTATTAATTGGACTGTCCTTCAGACAGCCTTGGTGGTGAAGAATGTGTTCATAACACAGCTGAAAATATAAATCATAACTGTATTTTTCAATTTGTAAAATTTATTTCCACTCACCTGCTGTCTTCCTTTGAGGCAGAACATAGACTTGCATATTGCAGGACATATGTACACTTATTGATCTGGAGGCCTCAGGATTATGGAGAGGTGCTGAACACTTTGTAGCCTCTTTGCCCACAGCGATTTTGCACAACACAGAAGCAATACCCTGCAATCACAGTGAAAGCTGTGGTCTGAGGTAGAGCATTACTTCTTGAAAACTAGTGATTTTCTTCTCAAAAGTCATCTTTTAAATCTTCAAAGGTTTCTAGTGGTAAGGAATTATAAAGACTTTTTATATCACCTGAGAGATTGTATATTCAACAATGTAGCAGAATAACATTATGATGGAACACCATTTCACTGTTAATGATTCAATGAAATATTCCAGCCTTCATTTTAGGTAAATGTATTTGACCAGATGAAGGGTTTAAGCTACATCTTAAAGCTTAAGTGTTCAAAACAAGGTCTCAGTTTCAGGCACATAATTTCAAGCAAAAGAGCTTTCTTTTCTTCTCACACAATGTTTACTCAGAGAGGATGCCCTGCCCATTCTTGATTTTATATGTGTCAGTGCTCATGGTGCTGTTTATCCCAAGCTGTCTCCACTGGCTCTGTATGCAGGTCCATTGACCAAGACCCTTCAAGTAAAGAGAGTTTTATCACAGTGACAAGTTCTTCCCATATCTGCAGGGCTCTTTGAACAGCAAGAGCAGTTGGTTTATGTGGAGCAGTAGTTGTTCATTGTTTCTCATAATGTCACTCTCATAAGTCATTAAAATAAGCTACTGGTCTTGCTGTATGAACACAGGGCAGAGTTAAACCAGAAACCGTCAAGGCTGGAGCCTGCCTCCCTCAGAACTTTAAATGAGTTCTGGAGTAATTAAGGACAAACCAAGAAATACAACTCCAAAGGTGCAGTGTCTAACTCAGAAAACCCATAAACCAGAATCTACTGGAGGCTGGAAAGATATCCATTGATGGACTTGTTGGAGATATTTGTCTAGATGATGCAGTACAGCTTTTCTTATATGTAGGAGGGATAAATGTCCCTGTCAACCCAAATTGTTTGTGTGGAGTCATTGGAGCTGAGAACCACTCCTTCAAATAAAAGACACCCTGGACTAGTCCAGAAAAAGGTTCTAGTGAAAGTAGACTTATTGAATGACATAGAGAAGTTAATTTCTAACTTCCAATTTTCTAACTTCTAGTCTTTTCCCTGGACTAGGCAATACCCTGTATGAGTACAGTTATTTTGCCCTCATAGTGTTCATAATAATTCACAATTCATAATATTCTAAATACACATTGATACACTAACATATCTTCCAGAGTTTGATCATGACCTGTGTATTTTCCAATCTATTTAGAGCAGTTGTTATTATTATGACAATATTTAATCAGTTAATATCTTAAACTAGCAGATTCCATTCTTAGTGGACTAGTCCATGCTGTTTAATTGCAACCAATACCTGGAGAAAATGTTGGAAAAATAAGGAGGTGCAGAGTTAAGAGGGGGCTGCTTAGCATTAAATTGTTAGCCTAATAAAATTATCCTCTAGCATTTCACAACTTTATCATTTTACTTCACTTGCTTCAAAATTTCAGAGTGGTTATGATCCTTTCCTCTCAAATCACTATCTCACTGCAATGTCATAAACCTCTTTTATTTCCAGGATCAAATCATGTAGTCAGCTATATACATTTATAGAGACCTAATTTAAGAAAAGTTTTGACAAAATCCAATGTGTATGTTGTGAACTTCATTGTAACAGGTCATTTGCCTCTATTCAATAACTTTAGCAGCATAGTAATCTTTATTTTCCATTGCTAGAGATAGTGGAGATATCAGAACTATGGTGAATCAGTGTTAGGGGTGTACTAACCCCATTCCAAAGTAGGATTTGAGAATTAGTTAAGTTTTTCCCTCAGAACTTTGATAGAATGTCTAAATCTGAGGAGAAGTTGAGAGTGATAATGTCATTTGCTTCCACTTTAAAAAGGATTTTGACAATGTCTCAGAATATACTTGTGCATAAGCTGTTATGTCTGCATGTGTGTGCAACTAGAGGGGTAAAAAACTATTTGGATGATCGGGCCCAGCAAATAGTGGTTAATAATTCATACAGTACCTGGCTGCCAGTAATTTCTTCTGCAGAACAGAGAATTTATTTTCCTTTGTCCACTGCTATTGCAGTGTAAAAGCGATACCTGGATTTAGTGGGATTCTTGAGAAGCAATGTGTTGAAAATATAGCACAATGGGAAATGCAGTTGTAGAGCTACATCTGAATTCAGAAGATCATACATCAATTCTTCTCTCTCAAGGCTTTCAGCGACTTTGTGCAAATTATTTAATTTCTTTGTAGTCCCCTCATCTGTGGAAACTTAAGCCAAGCAACTTAATGATAGGGTAATGGTGGGCAGCTCAGCTTGGAAATAGTTTAGGGACTGATCCTTCAAGCAGCTCTGCAGGCTGATCTGAGGGCACTTTTGCAGCTACATGGGAGATGGATGTGCTGTAACTGATTTAGCAGAACCTGAAAGGGGGAATTAATGCAAGGCCTAATTTATCACTGCTATTCTCTGTTCAGCTGTGACATGCACGAATTATTGTACAATGAACAGTAGAATATCACGTTATTCTAACATAATCTAGGTATAGAATGATGATTAATAATACTTTACTGTCTTAAATTGCCTTTAGATTAAAGAAAAAGTCCCAGTCGGTGGATATTAGTGGGCCAGGATGCAACCCAGTGGCAGCTGAAGCTCAGACACCTCAGCCCAGCAAACCTTTACCTGCCACTCAGACAGCAGCCGAGGAGGAGGAACAGGACAACACCACAAACCCCCAAAGGCGCAACCCACGCAGGAGTGATTTGAAGAGATATTATACCATTGGTGAGTTTTCTTTCACAGAAAAAAACCAAACACACTTGTTACAAAAGCAGAGCCTGGTTGTTTATTTGTGGTTTATTTCTTTTGCTTAATTGTGGCTGGCTACTACTTTAGTAGTAGCCAAAAGTTTTACAAATTTAAATTTGTTTATAAGTGCTCACAGAGAGCAATAAGTTATCATATCTTAATGCTGATGTCAAATTGCTCTAAAGAATTAACCTGTTTTATTTTTCTGAATTCTTTCTTACTCTTTTTTTTTTTTATTCCATAAGAAGAAGTATTGAAGAAAGCATAAAAGAAATTTTGAAAGGAATGCCTTGAGAAAAATGTAATTCTTACAATGGATTGCATTGGAATTTTGGCAGAGATTGTTTAGAAGGTTCCTGGTTAGGAAGGATTTCCAGTTTGGAGAGGGAGGAGGCATACTGAATGTGAAGAATTTTTTAGGCGTCTTATCGGTATCTTTCTTTGAATATTTTGGTTTTCTGGATCTTCATCTGAGATGTCAGCCCCTCCATGAGTCTTGTAAAACCATCTTAGGCACCCTGGAACATGTTTTGCAGCCTGCTTCCCCATAAATAATTTTGAGATTGTGCTTGACTCCTTTTGGCAAGGTTGGAAGGGGCCTCAGTGGGTCATCTGGTCTGATCTCCCTGCTCAAGCAGGCTCATCCCAGAGCACATGGCACAGGATTGTGTGCACATGGCTCTTGATCAGAGAGACTCCACAACTTCTCTGGGCAACCTGTTCTAGTGCACGGTCACCTGCACAGTGAAGTTCAAGTGGAACTTCCTGTGCATCAATTTCCGCCCATTGCCTCTTGTCCTATTGCTTGGCAATAGTTTGGGAGCTGTTGAATTATTGCAGTATAATGTGATTGTTTCTTCTGCTCCAAGGGAACTATTTATGTGTCTTTAACTTGTCTAAAAGATAAAGAAAAATGCGGTTCTTTAGACATCTTTCATTGTGTTATGTCTGATCCCTTGGAACTGGCTGTCATTGCAAGTTATGTTGCTTTTAAAGAAGGAAACTTCATTTGCAGTCTACCCATTTTAATAATGAAGTCTGTATTTTAAGTGGTGAGTGACTGTATGTGTTTGCATTTTTTGATGCCCAAAAATTTTGCTCTGTGTTGTTTTTTTTTCCTCCTCTTTTCTCCAAATGATCTTACAGGAATATCAAAGACAAGCCAAGATTGCTTTATACATGAAGCAGGATTTGGAATGCAGGGTGGGTCTCATAAGAGTAATAAGAAAGTAGAAATCCACCACATCATCAAAATGAGTTTTGAATCTAATTCAGTATAAAAACATATTTTTGCCAATTTGACCATAGCTGAATATTCTTTGGGTGAGCACCCAAAACACAGCCTGCATATGGAAATACAGATTAAGGTTTGTGTTTATCTACTTGTTAAATTTGACTGACTTCAGTTTCTTTTGGGACTCTTTACACAATCTATATTGTGAACTCCAATCTATATGTGCTTGGAGTGATCACAAGGTCTGAGCACTCGTTGCTCAGGATGTAACCTCTGTGCTGGAGTAGCAGAATGTTGTTCATACATTTGAATTATTTGTTTGGATATTGTGCAGCACTTATTCGACAGACTTGTTGACTGCAAAGGGCCTCTGAAAGTTGTATAGCCTGGTGTCCTGTTTAAAGCAGAACTTCAGCCAACACCAGATAGAACAGCCAAGGCTTTGTCTTGCTGAGACTTGACAGTCTCCAGGGGTGGATACTCCACTGCCTCTCTGCCTGTCATACTGGAACGTGGACAGTGTGTCCACAGACAGCAGCAGTCGTGGGCACCGTGCCCGTAAACAGATGACGAAGTTAGTGAACAGCGGTTGTAGACCCTAGGGAAGTATGAGGGGAACAGACCACAGAAAGTGGCCAAACTTGCATGTTTTTTCCAAATATCAGCTTCCGTTATCCTTGTACAGAGTATTGGGAGAGTCCAGAGCCATCTGGACTGACCCAGTATGGGAGAGGTGTTGGTTTTCTGCTCTTATACATTCAACCTTGTCTATGGCACTTGTCTAAATCACAAAGATTAAGTTGCTAGAGCCAGTATTACTGCACAGTGCATTATGTTTGACTTTTGCTGACTGGCAAATTAAAGAGACAAGAGTTGCTCTGTATCTTGTCAAATGTTTGATGGCACGTGTTCCTGATGACTGTGAAAATGAATGGTTTAATCTTGGACAGCACAGTACTGATACCAGATGAACATGTTTGCTGTACTAATTGAGTTGTTCCAAAATTGAGTCTATGGCTTTGGTTACCTGAAAGAATAATTATCTTCTTAGAGAATATGTTAATTTATGACCTATATCACCCTCTTGACTCAAAAGAAATTTTCTGTGACTTGCCTCAAAAATAATTTCTAATAGTTAAAATCTAATCCAATAATTTGTTACTTTCTGAGGATGAGTGTACTGGCACATCTGTAACAGACCCATATTCTAAAATAGAAAAAAAAAACAGATTTCTGTGATATTTTGTGTATGATTGGCTGTTATATAGCATAAAAAAGCGCATTAGATTTGTGGCCAACAATACAATTACACAGAGGTTTACCTTGCTTTGCCCTTGTTTTCATGTTGTTCTACTAAAAGCAACCTGTGTTGAAGAGCAAGTAAATGGATTAAGAAAATATGTTAGAAAATTAATGCTCTCAGCTGACTTTCTTCTTTTATTTTAAAATTAGTATGCTGTTACATTAACCTCAGAATAAATTGGCAAATGACAGTGTTTATGGCAGTGAGTAACTCAGCTTGAGCTAACAAGTGCCAAATGTGTTTTGTGTTACTCTCTTGCTCCTTAAGAATTTATTTTAAGTAATTGTCATGATGTGTAAAGTACTTTATAGATATGACAACTGAGTTCAAATACATAAAAAAAGTATCACATCTATGTTTAGACTTGTGCATATAGACAGTTTGTGCTTTAAAATGGAACTGTCAGCATCACATTGTCTATTAAATTAAAACTTCCTTCAGGGCCTAGCTGGATTGTTAATATCTGCCCATTTTATTAAATAGCCATGCAACTTATGAGTATGTGTAAGAAACGTGTAACCAGTTTTACTTTATCAATTCATGGGAAGTATTAAAAAAAATCAAATATATTTTAAAAATATGTGTTTTTTTGATTTGGCTATGCAGGAAGCACTTCCGAGATCTTTCTATAAATCACACTCTGCTTTCAGATCCAGACATGTGAGCATTTACCTTGCACATATATGCTTTGCAGAAGAAATTGTAGCAGCTTGTGTATGCTTGCATCTACTGTGAGTAGGCACAGGCAATTGTCTAAGAGGTTGTGTTTCTAAAGGCTCTCTAGCATCAGAATATTTTTAATTTTTTTGGTGCCACCTTATGTGCACACAGATTTACCCAGACCTTCCAAAACCGATTGAATAATGAGGAAGGAATATCTGGCAATTCCAAGAGATTTTAAAATTTCATCTCCTACTTTAGACAGCTATAAACAAGTTACTTATTTTGCATTTCATCTTTCCCACAGAATACACTTCAGGTGCTTTCCAAACTTAGTGAGTCTAGTTACACTTTTTAAAAGTGGAGGGAAATGTAGGTAAGAAAGAGAAGAACTGATAGGAATAGGCAACGGGGAACAAGTTGTGTGCTTGGTTGAGATGAAATAAAAAATGGAGAGTCAGTGAGGGGGATAAATAGCTCTTCCATATGGCAGGCTCAGCAGGCAGGAAGGCTCCAGCACCTCCAGTGCTGAACTGGTGTGAAGAAATTGAGTGGGAACCTCTAGATTAATAAGATGAGTGTAGGAAAAACAGTCTGTATGGTGGGTTGGATGAAGTTTTTTGGAGAACTCTAGAAACAGCACCCAGGACACTTAAAAATAAAAACCTAAAATTAGACTTTTTAGATGCTTCAGGCGCTTCAAAATTCAGGCCACTTATTTCTGAAATGCTTTTTGTTGAGCAACTCCTGCAAAAGAGAAAAAGAAGGTGCCTGGGTCTTCAGCACTCTGTAAAGGGGGCTGGAATATTAAACAGTGGAGAATGATATGGGTAACCTGAATTCAAAGCAGTAAGGCTGTATCAGCTTAATGCCCTGTCCAACTACAAGAGCTACAGCCATTCTTAGGTGGCTGCATCACAGCTGTGTTGTTTGTAGGACCCAGCTGAAGGGTTGTAGGACTATACTTCATGGTATGATGCCTCAGGATATACTTTTAGCAATTTATTAAGGTGGATGAAGTCTTTAATGTTACCCTATGGAGACATGCATTTGAGGTATATGCTCAGCTGTGCAAGCCTGGTGTATAGTGCTGAGATACCTCTAAGAGGAGATACCCAGTGGACTGTCTACCTAATAACCCTGGTTTTGTAGATGTAAAAGGCCTTCTTTTGTTCTATCTGCCATTAAAATAAAACTGCAGCACTGGTATCGAGTAAATACACGATTTTAAAAATAAGAAGGTCGCATAAAATATTTTCCTGATTAGGCAAAAGAAATTATAAAAAAGGACAGAAGTTTATACTAGAAAATGTTATAGTACAGTATTGGTGGGGAGATGAGGAATGCAGTATTTTTTTTTTTTCATTGTATCTTCTGATAAAAGCCTTAATGCACATGTTGCTGTTCAGGCTCTTGCTAGCACAGCTCATTTAATTTAGAAGACAACTATCAACTGCCTCAGGAGACATCTTTTGTTGGTACAATCTCTGTCATCAGTGGAAGGTGTTGCTGCTACAACTACACACACTTAGTAGTTTAGACAGAATGCGTTAAGTATGTGTATGTGTACATAACATGCAGCTGAAGACACTTGGGAAATAGTAATTGCCAAAGTTCCCTTCCCTACAGTGGTCCATTTTTTAAAAAATTTATTTCATGTTCCATTTGTTAAAAAAAAAAAAAAAAANAAAAAAAAAAAAAAAAAAAGAGGAAAAAAAGAAACAAGCCCTTTTCTCCTTCATACTCTCTTGCAAATGAGGTCAGTAGAATTCTTAACAGAGAAAATATTTTCTGCTTACTTGACCTTTCCATATTAGTACTCTGAATTAACTAATATAAAATCAGTGTGGAAGAGAAATTAAGGTTTTGGGATAAGCAAGTCTGAATAAATACATATTACTGACTAAGTTTCCAAAACAATTGTCTAGTAGCTAATGCCAAAGTAATAACTGGGAAAAGACTGATTTTCATATGGGTTCCTAATCTTGTTTGTAAGAGACAAGGTTTCAGTGGGTAGTTGCTTTAAATTTAGCTGGGATTAGTTTACTCATAGTATCACTGAATGGTTTGGGTTGAAAGGGACCGTAGAGTTCACCTAGTTCCAACCCCCTTGCCATAGGCAGAGACACCTTAACACTAGACCAGGTTCCTAAAAGCCCTATCCAACCTGGCCTTGAATACTTCCAGGGATGGGGTGTCCACACCTTCTCTGGGTAATCTGTGCCAATGCCTCACCACCCTCACAGTAAAGAATTCTCTCTAGTATCTAAACCAAGCCTCTTTTAGTTTAAAGCCTTGTCCTAGCACTACATGCCCATGCCAAAAGTCCCTCTGCATCCTTCTTGTAGGCTCCTTCCCTTCAGGAACTGGGAAGTTCCTATAAGATTTCCCTGGAGCCTTTTCTTGTCCAGGCTGAGAAACCCCAACTGTCCCAGCTTATCTCCATAGGAGAGGTGCTCCAGCCCTGTGATCATTTTGGTGTGGTGGAGCTGGAAGCACTACTCAAGGAGGGGTCTCACAGAGTGGAGTAGAGTGACAGAATCACCTTTCTTGACCTTCTGGCCACTCTGCTTGTGATGAGGCCCAGGACACACTTGGCTTTCTGGGCTGCAGGTGCATATTCCTGGGGCATGTTGAGCTCCTTGTCAACCAGCACCCCCAAGTCACTACTAATAATTCAGTACTTCTAAATGTGTTGTTGTGAAAAGAAGATGGATATTCCGAAGAATTTAATGCATAGAAATATAAGTTATTTCATATATAAGGTCACAGGAATTATTACTAATGCACAAAGCACTATGAAAGAGTGTTTATAAAGTGAGAGTATAATAGAGATGATTTTATGGGGAAACCTAAAACATAACGTTTCTTTCAAGTGATTAATAAATCCATTCTTCCTGTTATGAAAGGAAGAACTAAATGAAAAGTGATCAGCTACTATTTAGTAGATATAATTATACCTAACCTTTGTGCTATATGCTTTGCAGTGAGTCTGTTTAAGCCATGGCTGTTACAATGATTTGGAAACATAAATAAATATCATGTTGTTTAGATATGCAGTAGATTAATTTTTCCTTGTTTGCATACATTCCCGTTTGCTTCCATAAAAATATTACTTTAAAATATGTCAGAACTATCTGTTTAAATGTGAATTCATACACATTTATTGCTAAATATATATGGTGTCACAGAATCTGTCAATATAAAATTAATGTGTGGCATTAACATCAGTTCAAGTGGTGATTTCATATCTCAGAGATCTCTCACCCTGCTGGAACTATTGGAGCTGCTGTGATAGAGCTAGTCAGACATTACAGTGAATCTGCTATTGGAGTCAAAACTGGAAAAGGACAACATTGATCCACTTGAAAGTATAAACTTATTTACAATCAAGCTGAGAGATTTATGAAGTTTACCTCATGGGACTACCTGCTATTGTAGTCACTTTTTAAAAACAGAGTTAGGGGGTTGCCTCTTACCTTCTCCTCTAAAATAAGCATAAAACTTGTTTGAAAGACAGACACTGTGACTTGTGGTACTCTTGTTTTCAGTGTGCAAATCCCTTCCTGCTCCGCAAGATTTTATTTGGGATGCTCTAGAAAGATATTATTCTTTTTAGAAGACATTATCTGGTATTTTGTGTATTTACTGTACAGAGGTTTCCCTGCAAAGAATACTTCACTTTCTTTCCAAATAACGTTCTTATCATTTGGCCATTGAATATATTTGCTTCTGTTCTTCTGCATAATTTAATGTGGTTCCTTTTTGTAGCGGCTCCCAAATTACTTTGCTTATTTGTTGCTGATACTAGCAAAGCACATAACATACATTAGTTGTCAGATAAATGGTGGAGTTTGATGCAGTAGGTGCTGTAAATTTCAGCTGCATCTTCTCCCTTTTAGAGAAGGACAGATGGGAGATGGAGCTGCCAACTCTGTCTCAGAGGACCCAGATGCTGTTCGGACACATTTGCAGAGCTTGACTCTGTCCCATTCACTCCACTTCTAATTTCTTTATTGAACACTCAATACTTTTTGAAAAGCATCATTCTGACTCCCTTCTTTCAAATATGATTTCAGAAACTTTTAGAGGAGGAGGCCATTTTCCTAGCACCTCATTACCTGTTTGTGAGTGATAAGGAAAGGGAAATAATTTGTGGAATGTGAGGATAATAAGGAAAGTGTCTCTCATAGCAACAGTAACTATGCCAAATTCTTACTCATTCAACCTTTCCGAAGATTTTTATTAGTGATTCAGATCACATAGCTACTCTGGATGAGCAAGCAAGCATTTATTCATGTCTTTGTTTTTCCCCTTTTTAGTATTTCAAACTTGGAGCCATTACAAGCCAGTTTTTAATGTTGTATCCTTCTTTTGTCCTTTACAGATACTCTGCATATCCTTTGAATGTAAATGAGTTCTGAGCTATAGAGACAGCATCCACCAGAAAAGTGATGCTCATTAATGTCCTTTCATCTCAGTATTTCCCTTTTCTTAGCATCTGGTTTTGGTTTTAATCATATAGAATACTATCGTATCATCTGCTGAGTCATTTTGGGCAAGAAATATTTCAGGATTTTCTAGTTTTCTTGCTTTACATCAGGATAAAGATTAAATCTTTTATAGTTCTGTAGGCAAGATACCCAGCTTGCAAGATCAGCTTATCATGTGTACTCTTGGGATACTAAAATTTGAATCTCTGGGGGAAGAAAAAAAAACCAACTGATTCTGACCCATAAGCTCTCAGCCATTAGAGGTTGCATCACACTCAGTCTCTCTCTCATTGGAGGTTTTCTGTAGAAGAGAAAAATGACTGGGAAAAAAGGATGTGATTTCTAACATAGTGTGCCTTGAGCACCAGTCTTTTGAGTACTGGGAAATAGAAACGTTTTCCTCCGAGCAGTGCAAGAACAAAGAAGGAAAATACTGATTCAGTGCTGAAATAGCAGGGTGAATTAGTGATAGCAGAGGCAGGTAATACTGAGGCTTTTGAATCTGGAGACATAGTTCTGGGAGAACAGTTATTACTGGTAGTGGAAAAGGGCTAAGTCAGTGATTTTGAGAAAAATCCTTCTCCATAGGAATTCATGGGACCCATTGGAATATGTAATAAGGATGCTGAAGGAACTGCTGAGGTCATTGTGAGGCTCTCATCGTTGAAAGGTTATGGAGATTATGGGATGGCCACAACATCTTAGAAAAGGCAAATGCTAGATCCCTTTTCAAAAAGGGCTGTTCCATAGGCTGTTCAGCTTCACTTCCAATGGTCATCATCTTCCAGAGCAGCCCTATGTCCATGTTGGGGCACTATGGCCTAGGTGGTTGGACTACTTCATGGCTGGAAAAAACAGCAGTCACCAAGATCAACAGGGGCCCTGTGAGGAACAACTGAGGGAGCTGGAGAAGGGGCACCTTACAGCAGCTTGTTGCTGTCTGCAAGGAGGCTGCCAATGAGATATCTGTAGTCTGCTCTTTGCAAGGCAGAACAGTGGCACACAACCAGCCTAGAGATTGAAATATAAGAGGTTTAGACTTAATGTAAGGAAAAACTCTTTTTTCCCCAGTGCATGAGAATGTACAAAGAGGTTGTGCAGTCTCTATCCTTAGAGGTTTTTAAGACCCAAGAACTCCGTCTTCTATAAGTAAAGGGAATGTCAGCACACCAAAACACCTGTTGTGATTATTCATATTTTACTCATTCTGAAATCAAGTGCAATTTTTTCAGACAGCTTGATAATTCTATATCGCTAAAAAATGCACTAAAATTGATTATAAAAATTGGTTATATTTTATAGTTAAAATAAAGTTTAAGGTAGCTGAATTTTTCTGATTCTCCACTCTCAGAAAAAAAAAGAATGTTTAAAAGGTCTTAAAGTATCATGGAAGATCTCTTGGTCCAAGGGGAATGTGATATTTCTGTTTTAGTGATTGTTTCAGTTTATATATATTTTGTGTATATATAATGAAAGCTACCATTTTGGGGCATTAATCAGAAACTCAACTTTATTGGTGGTGTCAAATGTCCTCACAAGTTTCTTACTTGTTCCCTTAAACTTTCTTTAAATCCATAAAAGTCCTGCAGAGACAAGGGGTGTGGGGGTGGAAAAAGATATTATGGAAAGATGAAACCATAAATACTGCTGGTAACCTGTTTGGAAAGTGACTTCCTGACCCTTAGAAGCTAACAGTGAGATGGTGAATGAATCCATTGAGTTTCCTTGCATACAGCATACATGTGAGCATGAAATCTAAGATCAAAATCTAGTCTGATTTATTGTAGAATGACTACACTGAAACTGAAGCCAGTCTGGAATTAAGTGACCAAATCCAGCTGTGCAGTGACGCTGGTCCTGAGAGGCATGACCTACCTCAGTGTCCACCACCAGGTGGCCTGTGCTGATGCAGTGGAACCGTCTCCCTCCTCTTCAAGGAGGTTGTTTTCCTGCGAGAATGATCCAATTCCAAGATCTAATTCAAGCCATTTCCACTGTGCCAGAACAGACCTTATCCATTGCCTAATATTTCTTAACATGAGGGACTACCAAATATCTTGCAGCACGCACTGGGCTTCAAACAAACTGCCAATTTATTTCTTCCTTTTTAACAAATTTTTACTCTTTCCTGTATTCAGGTTTTCTGATTATTTGTCATATTATTCTCCTGGATGTTGCTATATAAATATTGCTAGATAAAGATGTTGCTAGATAAATAAGAGTGAGATGCAATTTTCAGGAGGCAGATCTGAGTTAGGATCACCTCCAGGACAGCTTGCTGTGAAGGTCCTTTTGGAGTTTAACAAACCAGCTGGTTGTTTTGCTTCTTTCCTCAAAAACATTATGGGAACAGAGTGTTGTCACTAAAGCCTGATTCTTATCTTGAACCTGGAAAAACAGTTGGATTTTATCATGGAGTTATTGTACTGTTGAACATTCCACAATTACAGAGTATTAGTATGCACATGGCAGTATGCAAAGGCTTTACAAGCATAAAATATTCAACATGTACCAAAAATTCTTTTTATAAATTTAGATACTAATTGGCCAGATACGTTCATGAAAACTAAATAGTGGCAGCAGCCTGCTATGTTTCCAATGAATCTCATTAATTAATATGATTGAGAGATTCTTTTATTCTTTTAATTTGTAGAAGATAGAATGACAGTCTGTTTCCTCTGCCAGAGGAAATGTGGCAAGCATGACCTGTTCTAAGGGTTGTTGACTTGCAGTTTCTCAGGCACTTTTGCCATACATTTATTTAGGAACCTGTGTGACCACTTGGGTATGTAATTAGGTGTTTTTGTCACCTATCTACAGTTTGAATTATGTTTTTCCCCTTTTCACTTGTATGTAAAACAGTGCTGAGGTTGGCTCTTTGATAGTTTGCCAAGTTTCTGTTGTTCTTGCTCTGAATAAATCTCAGAGAAAATAGCTCCTCCCTACAGTCATTTTTTAAACCATAAATGTACTAGGAAATAAAATTATGATTGGAAAAATTTGCTTAAATTCTGTCTACAAACTAGATGACATGTTCTATTTAAAAACAAGAAATTCTCATTTGAATAAAACATGAGACACTGATTGTTCACAGGTCAAGACTTCCCAACATAGCTGCTAATGTTAGCATCAGTTAGGTACTTAAATCTGCTGAGATCTTGGAGAGAAACCATCACCAGTGTGAACCCTGAGAAAATGCTGAATGACACCACTGCTGACTCTCAGCTAACAAAAATTCATCTAGTGGTTTGGCCCAAACTCAGCTCCAGTAGAAAAAGATAAATCTCTGTGGGATTGCAACTATATTATGCACAGTTGAGTTTATTTTGATATTTTTAGTTAGAGTAGAACAGCTTTGTCATGTTATCTGACACTGACTTAATCTGCACTGATTTCTTGTGATTTTTTTAATCAATATTAAATGCACACATTTCAAACCTGTCAGACAGAAGAAGATAATATACCAAATGTAAAATATAAAACTTATTTGTTATTCAATGTTTGCTGGAAAACAAACCAAGCCAAATCAGTTTGGCCTTCTATAAATACCACATTTCTCTACTGGGGTTACCAGTGGGACTGTAACTCATCACAAGTAAAAAATATGAGAGTAAAGATAGATAATTTGAGCAGTAAAGGGCTCACCTTGAACCCTACAGCAGGCTCTTCCAAGAGAGGAGAGTTTATTTTTCCCTGACAAGGTGGTTCTGAAGGATTGCCTGTTTGAATGAGAATAGATCCAAGTGAAATAGTGTAGTCTTAGGAGTATCATGTCATTGTTACGTGGGGTTGTAAATAACCTGCCAGAAAACACTTTCTCCAGTAAGCACCATTAATAAAGGTGGATTGGGCTCAACTCAGTGTCTCAGTATACACTGAATAAGGTTCCTGCATTTGATGATCTCTTAAAAGGCCCATCTCTTTCACTGTTTTACTGCCATATTCGCCATCAAATTGATTTTCTTGTTTCATCTACCAGAGACAGAAAAAGCATAACTTCATTTTCTTTTGGATACTTGACAAATTTCTTCTTCAGAGCAATAAATATTTTTCTCTACTCTGCTAAGAACAAGATGCTGCAAGTTCTTTTGAATGATTGAATTTTTGTATTTTTTAAGGGGGAGAGTGTGCTAAATGACAGGGACAACTTGAAAAAAAAGGGTACTTAATTTTATTTTTTAAACATGAAGAGTGAAACTGTCTTACACTGAGAGGGAACAAAAATTCCTTATTACAACTTCAGTTGCTATTACTTAGCAAAGAAAGGCTGAAAGATGCTTTCATAGGGTTGAAATAAATATGTCTGAGGTATGTATAATTTATCTGAATAAACCACGAGTTATTAAACTCTGCTTGGGTAAAAAAAGAAGTACCTGACTGCAGGGAAAGGTGTTGGAGACAAGGAATGGCAGCACCACAGATATGAAGAATTGAGTGTCAGTGAAGCACCAATACAAGAAGAGGGCAGCACAAGGCTGGGTGTGTAAATTAAATGAGAGTGGAGCCCAGGTAATGAAGAGGAGCAGAGCTATCAAAAATATTCCCCTGATAAAAGCACAAGTAGTGATACAGAACATCAGAAAAGCCCTGTCTCATATCATAATCCAGTGTTCTGTTAATAAAATCAGCCTTCTCAGATTCTTGTTCTGCTGACAATGTTCCTATCAATCATATTTGGTATTAAGACATTTTTAATTTTAAAGAACAGGGCGAGAATTTCTAGGTAATGTACCTTATTAGTAAAAATACAGAAATCTCAGTTACAGTATACTGCTAAGTACTTTGCTTCAGTTATAATTTTGTGAGAGGGAAAAAGCAGGAACATTTAGCATGTTTTAGGTACCCACTGCCTTGTAGACTTACACTTGTCCCTTTCCTATGGTAAGGATGACTTACATGTGAATAGGATGTAAAAATAGAGGGGGAAAACCTAAATATAATTTGATTTTTAGTTGTTGGAGACTTCAGTGGGATCATGTTTTTCTAACCAATACACATCATATGTATGAATGCAAAATTATGTATAGTGGTATCTAACCTCATACACTGAAGAGGTATCTGTTGCTTATTAGCATAACTGATGTTTCAGTTTTGAATGTTCATCAGCTGCTTGTAAATTAGGATACTATCTGGAAGATAGGAGATGCAGGTTGGGTCGGTTTGATTTGGGGGTTTTTAGCACAATGTATAGATTATTCTATCTTTGTTAAAGGAAGCATATTTATTTCTACAAACTGGACAGATTGTTAATATTTGCAGTTATTCTTATTTTCTGGGGGCTATATTACATGATCTTCATATTTATCTGCTCAGTGAAACAAGTTCGCTTAAAACCATCTGCATTAATACCACAGCTTTCTTCTGGTATTTGTCCCACTGAACCCTCCCAGGTCTTCAGTTAGCTTGCAAGTGCATTGCTTATGGAAGAAGTATCAGAAATATGAAACTTACGTGCAGGTTGCCATTATCTATATCAACACCAGCCTTGAGATGGAGTTTAGGTATGTGTTCCTCCCAAATGTCAAGCCAACAAATGCCTGTTTTGGGAGACCAGCTATATTTTGAAGTCCAAAACAAAACCCAGTGTGTAGGTCAGTTGGCTCCCTCCATCCCAAAGCTTCCTGGGAGGCCTGTGTAACCCCAGGGTAAATGCAGCACCATGTGCACTTCCAGAGCCAGTGCTGAAAACAGAGATGTAGCAGGCTGTGTAACAGTGCCACCAGGTGATAGCATGAAATGTAGGGCTTGCTGTTACAGGAATTTGATTCAACAATTATTTGCAGGTCAGCTCTGTTGTAAAGCATCATTTTCCTCCCAAGGATAGTGTTTAGAAATCTTCAGACATAACTAACATGTTTATGCTATAAGTTCCATCATAAACACAGTGCCTATATCAGGGGGCTTTTATTCATTTTTTTTGGAGGGAAGGAAGAGGAGGGGAGGAGCAGATTGCTTTTGGGGTTCTTTGCAATTTTTCTGGGTATCCATTCTGGCAGAAGGATCCATCTCTTTGAACTTGCCTACTCCTAATATAGCACAGATGAGAGAAGAATCAGGACAATGTTCTAACAAGTATCAGTCTAATGTTATTTTTGTGACACCACAAGGCATGAAAGATAATTGTTTTAATTGTTACGATGGCAGTTTGAATTTAGGTTATTCATAGAATGATAGAATGTTAAGGGTTGAAAAGGACCTTAAAGATCACCTAGTCCCAACCCTCATGTCCCACTACTGAGGCTGCTCAAGACCTTATCCAACCCCAACACTGCCAGGGATGAGGCATCTACAACCTCCCTGGGCAACTTGTTCCAGTACCTCACCACCCTCACAAGTAAATAATTTCTTCCTAATATTTAAATTTTCCCTCTTTCAATTTGTACCTGTTGTTCCTTGTCCTATCACTTTAGTTCCTGATGAAGAGTCCCTCTCCAGCTCACCTGCAAGCCCCTTCAGGTACTGGAAGGAAGCAGTCCCAGCTTTCGCAGCCTGCCATCTTCATGGCCCAAGTTGCTCCAACAGTTTCATGTCCCTCTCATGCTGGGGACACCAGAACTATATGCAGCACTCCAGGTGTGGTCTCACAAGAGCAGAGGGGCAGAATCACCTCCTTTGAGTTGCCAGCCATGCTCCTTTTGATGCAGCCCAGGATTTTGTTGGCTTTTTGGGACATACTGCCAGCTCACATTGAGGTTTCCATCAACCATCACCCCCAAGTCTTTCTTCACAGGGCTGCTCTCAACCATGTCTCTGCCCGATCTGTGTGTGTGCCTGGGATTGGGATTGCTGTGATCCTGGTATAGAACCTTGCACTTCACTTGGTTGAACTTCACGAGGTTTGCACGGCCTCACCTCTAAAGCCTGTCCAGGTCCCTCTGTATGGCATCCCTTCCCTCCAGTGTGCTGACCACACCACACAACTTGGTGTCACCAGCAGGTCTGTGCTGTCCACAAAGATGTTGAACAGTTCAGCATCAATTAATGCTGTTTGAAGGCAGATTTGATTCATGTGTGACATCTGTGATGATCCTGCAGGAGTAATTTATGCAGAAAAGTACCTAGGAATGTGATTCCATCCTAGTGGGGAAATTCATATTAACAAAAGAAGGTATTTGAAACTCTGAGGAGTTTTACAGCCAGCTAGTGTCAGTTGTTTGTTAACACTGTAGATGTATTAGCACAATAAACCTGTTGTCATGCAGCCTACCATCACAGCAAGAGACAACTGAATAAACAGAGTCCCTTGCAGTATATTCAGGAAGCACTGATCAAAGTCCTACAGAATTATTAAGGATTTTAAATAATTTATTCTTTAGCTGTATTCACATTTGTTAATAAAAACAGGGTCTTCAGTTAAAGTGTAATCGGATTTCATTGCTTGAAGCAAGCTGCCCCCATAGCATATTCCACTCAGGGAAATGCTATAAGTTGCTAAGTTTATGTATGGACGGGTAACCAATGCTTTAGCTTAATATTTGTCTTCCCTCTACCAGAGCTTGTTTGTTCCTGGGTGCAAGGATCTATAAGAAACAGAGAACAAGTCATTCCATTCTTGGAAATTACTTTTCTTGTTCAAGTGAGGGAGGGAAGATGATGTTTGCCTTTCTTTCTTTCTTGCTTGCTTTCTTGCTTTCTTGCTTTCTTGCTTTCTTGCTTTCTCTTCCTTTCTTCCTCTCTTTCTTTCTCTCTCTCTTTCTTTTTCTCTTTCTTTCTCTCTTTCTTTCTCTCTTTCTCTCTTTCTTCCTTTCCTTCTCTCTTCCTTCCTTCCCTTCCCTTCTTTCCCTCTTTCTCTTTGAATTCACAGCAAACAGTTAATGCAGAATTTGGGTTTCTTTCTGTAAGCATCTATAACATCTATAACACTCTAAGTTGCACTACATGCCTTGAGGTTTATGAGAGCCCTTACCTTACATGCCATTCTAATATTTTCTGTGATTTTGGAGTGAATCCTTCTTCCCTTGAAGAAGTAGGATTGTATATAAAACAAATACATTATAAATCTTACTTCTCTTAGTAAACAAACCTTGATAGAAGGGTACTTTGTAGACAGCTGTGATATTTGCTGGTGGGTAGAGGGTTTAAATGTACTTTTTTCTTGTTGTATTTAAGTGACCTATAAAGAGAATGGTTTTGGTCTGTTCAGCCCATAATCCAACAACCTGTTGTAATACTGCTGCCATCAATACTACAGGAATAGGTTCAGCTCAAATTATTCAATTCAGATGATTTCTGTTCATCACGTTATGTTTCATCCTGGGTTGATGAAAGCAGGATCGAGCAATTTGCCACCACCTTTCTGAGCAGAAGCCCACCAAAAAGGCTGTTCAAATCAAAGAGATTAATTAATTCCTTAAGAAATCAAGAGTCTTTCTTCCAGTTCTGTAATGCTCTGAATTTTGTATTGAAATATATACAAATTCCTGTTCAAGTGAACTGAACTGCTCCCATGGAATTCAAATTCCAAGAACAAAAACTTACCTCCAAACATTTTACTAATGAACACATAATGAATTAACCACTTCCCTTATCATGTCAAGTTTTTCAAGTCACTGTGACCATGGGCTAAATTAAATGGGTAGTTCTCCTCTGTTGTATGAGCACTGATCCCCTTTGTTTTCATATGCTGATAATACCAGCAGGTGAATTAGTTTCTTTGCAAGGCAGATAATTTGCTCTGCTGTCCTATAACATTCCTTGTTCCTGATTCCAGCTCATATTTCTGTCCTGTGAACAAGTCTGCAAATATGTGCGGGCAGGCTGTCCTAACCAGACAAGTAAAATTTCCTGGCAAAGGGCAGTGCTGTAGTTTGCACCAACTGGAAATCCTTGCAGAAGTCACTGGAGTTGGGAGAAACTTCAACAGATTCAGGGGTTGCAGACATGCTCTGATACAGACCACATTAGTCTCTTCATAATAAATTTTGTATGAAAACGGTCAAGTTATTAGTGTTTCTTAATGGCTAGTGATTTAAGAGTTTTTCAAACGCAGCAGATATTTATATGCTGCTGTCATTCAGGGGGAGGAGAGGTTAGTGCATTGCTCATCCCACAGGGAAATTAGCTGTTACCCAGTTAACCACTTCAAAGCATCAATGCCTATGAATCTGATTATCAAATTAGATTTAAATGCCTTCCATTTAGCTCTGTAGAATTTATGAATTCAGATTATTTAAAAACAACAAGTAAGCTTCACAAAACTTGGGAGCAGAAGAAAAAATGTGTAATTCTTTATGTACTATATATATATAATCTACCCTACAATGTTCAGGGGTGAGTCCTAGATGAAGGTATAAATCTGCACAAACTGTCAGTGTTCATGAAGTTGACTCTGAATTTGCTTCATCAAAGCCTCAAGCAGAATGTGCCCATCATTTCTGCACAATGCTATTCAGGAGGCTGTGGGGAATAATGGAGAAATTGGCTTCACCTGCATAAAGGTGGTGTGTTAGGAATTAGAGTGGTTGAAATCCAAGTGTGGAATGATGCTGGCAGCAGGAACAGTCTGGCAGCTTCTTACCTTCCAGGCAGGACGTGTGTGTGCATGGTGCGCTGCCCAAGCAGAGGGGTGCTGATGGAATTTGCCAAGAGCCAGGTCTCATAAGCTCTCGGCGCGTCCATCACTTTTGGGGTTTTGCCAGAAATCCCAAATGGCATAAAATATTAGCGGGACGGCATCAATGGGAGCGTTGGAAACCGAAAAATGTTTTAATAAAGACGAAAATAACAAACTTTACAGACAAAAACTGTGCTAGGAGTAACAGAGTCTTTGCCCCTCCTAAAACACCCCCAAAATGGGTGTTTTAGCACACACACCCACAACCCCAAAGAGCCACAAGGCTCTTTGTCCAGTCTCTTTTGTAGTAACGACCGAGGCAGGATCTTTGGCACTCTGCCCAATAAGATAGCAACAGGTCTGAAGTGAAGACCAGAAGGTTCTGTGAGGTGTCTTTGTGCTGGCATACAGCCAAATAGGGAAAGAAACTTCTGGATTTTTACTTATTAGTGGGACAAAGAGTAAAAACCAAACCATTCCTAATATGGAAACTTCTGATATACTGGGGGTGCATTCCTACAGGGTGCGTGGGACAAAAGTTGGTTGTTTGTTCCCCCACTTCTTGTCACAACAGACTTGCAGCAGAAGTAGAGCTGTAAATTAGCCCCACTGAGTTTACAGCTTCAGTCCAAGAACTGGATTTACTTTTCAACTTGAATTGCTAACTTAATTGGAAATGTTTAATTCAGCTTTCTCCAGCTATTTACTGTGATGCCCAAATGGTGTCCACATCTGCTTTTATATCCTACATTATGGTGATTTTTAATAAATGGGTGCTTTTAATAATTGTTTAGTTTGTGTGTTGTTTTTTCTTTGAAATGGCTGAACAACACTCGGGAAATAATTCAGCCAAACTACTTTTTGGATGGAAGCTAACTAGGAAAGGAGCTCGTTTTGCTGTTTGCAGAGCTAAAATGTCGCCTCCTTGGAGGCCACTCACCTCTTTTCAAACAAAAACATGCAGTGAGAGCACCATGTGGGAATTTCTAATAACTTTACGAATCAGGATCTGATCACTGAGGTAAAACTCCTTGAGGCACAAAAGGGAGTGGAAATTGTGTTCTGGTTGGTGCATAAAGTAATCATAGCAGCAAAGGAAATAAAGCTCTTCACTCCAGGTCTGTCTTGCACACGGTTGAGCAGCTGTTGTGGTTTCACAAACATCCACCCCAAACCATCTGTAGACATCTGTCCTGTGCCTATGTGTAATCAAATCTAAGTGTTCTTAACTTCTGCTGTGACATTAATGTGGCAGCAAAATACTTTTTCAAGATATGTGTAGTTCTTCTGTTACAGCTACTGCTCTAGACTGTCAGTATGAAAGCACAACTTGTGAGACATGAGCTCAGAGTCTATTGTGTAAATAAATGATGTGATTTTCATAGTAGTGATAACACAAATAGTTTGTGTTCATATTTATCTAGACAGGAGATGTAATGTGGAAAAGTGGCTCATTAAAAAAATCAGAAATACTTCTGTACGTTCTGTTCTCAAACCTTATGAAATTTTAATTAAGAACAAAAAACCTCCAAACATTTTACTAATGAACACATAATGAATTAGCCCCTTATCATGTCAAGTTTTTCAAGTTGGACACTTACTAAAACTGATCCTGAGGACACCCCAACATTGTTAAAGCCCATTATTTATTTTTTGAGTTAAAATTTTTTTTGACTGATTCAAGCTAATTATAAGTTTACTTTATTAAGCAGTGACAGCATCTATAATGAACACAGAGTCTTCCCAGTACCTATCTCATTTAGCAGTTTATGAGTAATACAAAGTGGTCAAGCTCTTAATTACTCTGACATCTGGGAGCCCCATTAGCGAACCTCCAGTGCTTGGTGCATTACAAACAGGACCAGAGACCCACACTGTCCCTTCTTCAGCCTCTCAGATTTCTCATCTGAGAGGCTGCTGAGGAAGGCATGGAGATAAACAGCACAGAGACAAGAATGATTGTGCCCATGGTGGGCTTGAGTTGGCCCTGTGGGCGCTAGACCCAGCTCAGGAGGCTGGTCTGAAGACACCTGCCTGTAGATACCTGGGTTTGTGTAGAAAGTGATAAACTGAGCCAACATAGATGTTAAGGTATAAATGGGTCCTGTGCAGAACTGTGTCTCTTCTGCTCCCACAACAGCCTTTGCCTCTCTGCACAAAGCTTTGCTGTAGCAGATGAACTTACCAAATCTGCCTGCCTGTGAGGCGAGTGGAAAACACAGCTCTTTTTTTTTTTTGTAGCAAGCTGAATAAGATCTTTAGTTGGTCTATGAGCCACTAGACAAGCTTTAGCTGATGTTTTTGATGTCCTGAAGTCATAGATGTTCATGATTTCCTACAGTTTGTTTATTATTTATCTAACATTTTTGTACTTCACAGAGGGTATTTAAAGAATTTACTGTAAGTGTTTTATGTTTTATACAGCAGTTTATGTTTTATATGAGGTGATCTTATTGGTGCAGCCAGAGGAATACATATGGAAAATGTTCCAAATCTGTGCTTTTTTGTGAAAAGATGAACAGCAAGTACCTTAAAAACTCATATATAATAACCATGCATGCTCTCAAGAAAAACTCTTTTCTTTCTAAATATTAAAACTGCAGGACCTATATAATTTTTCTTTTTGTGTGTGTAATAATAACTCAGTGCTATGATAGTTTGAATTTACTGAAGTACTAACTTCTTGAGAGGTCAAATGCTCTCCAGTGATTCTGTAGAGAATATAAACAGCTTCCCAACTGAACACTGAATGTTACATTTTTAAAAAAGAAAATAAAAAGAAAAAAAAGAAAACAAAACAAAAAAATATATTTAAACTGGTAGGAAAAGTAGTGTTATACTTATTTGAGCTAATATTCTGCAATTATGCTAGTAAAAGCTCATTGAATTAACAAGGGGATATCAAGCTTTTCCACTCTGGTCACTAGCCCAGAACTAATTTAGGCTGGTGGTGCTGGGCAGGATCTGTGCCTCTGAAATGAACTGGTGATATGGGAATGGTTTCTACAGTTCAAGTGTGTCATAAAAGCCTATACCAATTAATACTGATGGGCTGCTGTAGTAGCAGCTGTGGCACTGAGACTGAAAGGTGGAGAAACATAAAGTAAACATTAGTCTCTCACCCATGAAGTGGACTCTCCAGAGCAGTGTTTAACCTAATTGGTAGGAAGGCACTGAGAATGTGCTCAGGCTGCAGCAGGGCAGTCTGCCTGTCATGTTAATTAAGCAGGGTCTCCAGTCTGCAGCATTCCAGTTTAATGTACCATCATTGCCTTTATATTCTGCTGCAAGTCGTGGAGAACAGGTACCAAACCAGCTGTGTGTGGCACAGGGAAGGATTTTACTTATGCCCTCAAAACCTACAGCTCAATCTGAAGGTTGCCTAACCTTGTGCCTTGGAGGCTATCAGGAACAATGACATCAGCCCAAACTCAGACCATTTAAGCACCTTGAAAACAGGCCAAAAGTCAACACAATATGCCTTTTTATTTCCTTTTTCTAAATATTCAGTTACTGTATGGTTAAAGACAAAGTAGCTATGAGTTTATGACTCTATGGTACATTAATGTAGAAGACATGCATCATTTAGAATGTGCGTAGGGATTCAGGGACAAACTGCTTCCACCTTCAAACTGATTATATGCAGGGAAAGGTTCCTGAGAACTTTGTTGGGTTTTTTTTGTTAACCATCCTGCTTGGATGAAGCTGGAACAAGACAGATCCAGGCTTGAACAGAGCACGCTGCTGGCACCTGTGGAACAGGGGGAGGGAGCTGTGCCTCAGAGCCCTTAGAGCAGCCACTTCCAAAGGATGGGGCATGTGCATGTTCCCTAGATAAAAGTGTCTTCTCAGCACCCACCATATTTTGCTGTAGTTTTATTCTGCCCTCAGGGCACACAGCTGGGCCTGCAGGGTTCAGATGTATATTTAAGTGGCTACAAGATCTGCAGGTGTGACAGACTGGAAGTTTATGTGATACAAAATTAGTAGAAATGAGGTGGGGAGGGATCTGCAATTTCTATGCATACAAAAAGAGATTAATAATGGTAGGATGATTTAAATAAAAGAAAATGTTAATTATGTATGTCTTTGCAGAAACAACAAAGACTTGAAGCTCCTGTGAAAGTGCACAGCTCTGCCACACTGTCTGAAAATATTTGTAACCTTTAAAAATAGCACACAAACATCTCAGGGTTTTGTTTAATGGGAGATGTTTTTGGCTGGTTGGTTTGGCTTGTTTGTTTTTTGTTTTGTTTTTGGTTCTTTTTGTGAGTGATTCCTTGCTAGATATTTTAGTCCTACTTTTCTCTTTTAGTTTGTGTTCCAAATGAGATCATTCCTGTTAGCCTATGGAGTTCATGTAGGACAGGCAATTGCAGTAGTGAACTGTGGAAACAACTTGCGTGGTGACTGCTTCTTCCTGGAATAGCATTTTAAAGGGCACAATGTGCTCAGCAAGCTTACTTCTTGACATATGATGTGGATAACTTTCTCAGACATAGGTCAGGCACAAATCCTGTCATTTGACATGGCACAGCCCCCAAATAGCATTAAAGTCATGCCTGCAAATACAATGGAGTCAATTTGCTAACCAAAATTGCTAAAGACATCTATCAACTAGATTGAATTAATCAGATCATCTGCCAGAGTAGCAGAGAATATAATTGTTCCTTGATGAGAGTTCTGGGCCTCCAGTTACACAACCAAAATGGCACTTTTCCACAAAGATGTCTTCAGATGGCATTTGCACGCCTACATCCCTAGCACTGCCTGGTTTCACTCATTTTTTAGCAGGGCTGTATGAATTGTGTGTCAAGCACAGATTTGGCAGTTCCAGTATGTTTTCGGGAGAGTTTATAAATACAGTGTTGTGCCTAAAATACAATGTTGTGACAGAGCTTTTCTTTTGCTAAGTAAGTTTGTTTTACCCTGTTAATCATTCAATTTTATATGAGATGTTAGCTGTATAATAATTCAGAGGAAGCAATCATACTACAGTGTATTTTAAATGAATCTATGCCTTAGGTTTCTAGAAAGATAGTAAATAACTTGTCATTACCTTTTGTTTTTCAATATGTGTATACAATAGTAGTACTTGAAAATATAAATTTAGTTACTCGTAATAATTATATGGGTTTAGAATATCATAGTTTCACTATGTAGAACTAGATCATGGTGGTGTTAATTTTTGACAGAGGAAATCATATCAGAGAAAATCAGGAAAAACCTGAATTCATTTGAGTTGTTTTGGGGGGGTTTTTTTAGGTTTTTATGTGTGTTTTTTACTGTTCATTGATATGTCTTCTCTTGCCTTCCTAGACTAGGTTGATTTTGAGCTTTCAGAGGACCAGTGAGTATTTTAATACTACCTGTTAAAGTAAGTGTAGGATTTTCTTTAGGAAATAATATTGGCAGAAGTAACAGGTTATGAAAGAATAAGGAAAAGAAATAAAAAACTTGACCCCAAAAAAATCCATGCAGCCTGTTTGGTTTCTCTGGGAAAGTGGCTGTTTGAGGATTTGTCTCCACTAGCCTGCTTTTATGTCCCAGGGGACTGAGATGGGGAGAAGAGAGACCTGTGACAATTGGCTAAGGGAAAGTCTGCATGTGACCTGTGATGCAAAGGCATGAGAGCAGCACATGTGGAGCTGCGTAGGCTGCAGCAGGATCTGCTCACCATCCATGTCAAGGACAGCCTGGTTCTCTCCAAACTATTTTGCATCTCTTCATTTTACTTTTCAGTGCTCTCATTTCTGGAAGACTATATTAGCTTGAACAGAGATGCACTCGGCTGTCTCTGACCTAGCTGAGAGAGGGCTGACAAAGCCATGCATGCTGAAAAAATTGGTGCAAAACTGATTCTGGGAGGCCTAGTAGAGCAAAGAAAATCCCATTGGATTTAACACACTCTGCAGAGCTATTTGTATGCCCATGTTACTCAGTACATAGTGTGCTTGTGAGCTGCCTTGGTTGTGCAGGATGGTTGCCCTGGGTAACTCAAGTGGTCGAGTTGTCCACAGATCCTGGAAGCAACAAAAGCAGTGTTGTCCTTGAGTTAATGAAGTGTGCTGGCTCGTCTCTGATTTTTTTTCGGGCAATTTCAGATACAGGGAAAGCTAACGGATATGTTGACTTCTATTCTCCCTGGATAAATGGAGAATGAATGAAAGTTGTTAGTTTTTTTGTTTGGTTGGAGTGTTTTTGTTTGTTTGTNGGAGAATGAATGAAAGTTGTTAGTTTTTTTGTTTGGTTGGAGTTTTTTTGGTTTTTTGTTTTGTTTTTGTTTTCAAATAAGATAGATGGGGATATTAAAAGTATTGCCTTACTTAGGTTTTATGATGTGCAGGATTGCCCTGGGCAGTAGCTTCTATTGTCTCGTTATCTCAGTCCACTGAAGTATCCAGCTGAGGCTTTCCTGGAGCCTGAATGAGGGTTGTTAGCACACCCATTCAGTTTATGAACTGCCGTTGCCTAGACACAAGATCTAATGTTGCCTAGAGATCAAAGGTTGATTGATGGCAGTCACTGACACATCTCCTGTTAAGATTTCTTCATATCTGCATGGTCCATCCAGACCAGCGGGTTCCATATCCTTTCAGTTAACCTGTGTGATCCTGTGTCCGTGTCACCCCTGGGCTGGGGAGAGAGCTGGACTGATTCCTGAGCAATGCTGAGTTTGTGGCTCCTTTTGACTGTCATCTGGGACCTCCCCTACAATGGGTCACTCATTCAGGCTCTGTCCTCTCCCTGGTACCAGGATGCTTTGAAGTCAAGCCCTGTTGCCGTGCTTCAGGTGAATTGGTGTCCATGTGTAAAATTCTTTGAGAGATTCTGCATTTGAGAGATTCTTTGAAGTATTTTATACATAGAATAAAGGGCTTCCTATTTATATAATTAAAGTGCATGTAGTAAAAATTATTGCAGCAACATTGAGGGCTTCCCATTTGTGTAAAGTTCATGGATTAAGAATGACTGTAGTACCATTGCCTGGATGTCCCATATGCCAGGACTAGGTGAGTGCAACACTAGTGACATCTATGACCACAAAAAGTTTGTTTAGAATTGAATACTATTCCTTAATAAGGAGAGTTGTTTTTTACTTGTTTAAGAATGGAAGAGTTGTGTGTGATCTTTTCTGTTCTTACCATGTTTTCTACATGGTTACAAAAGGTTCATTACAAAGATACCTTGTAATGAAAGCTTATTTTAGCCTTCTTGAGATTAGGCATATAGATTGTAATGTTAGTAGGTGTGGCTGAGGTGTCATAAGGAATATGGAAGAAAATCCCCAATTTTTGAGAGAGACATAAAACTAATGACAGGAAGAGCAAAGAAAAAGAGGTGGAAGAGATGAATAAGAACCTGAGTAGTCCTTATATGCCAGGGGGCCAGAATGCCTCGGATAAACTGAAGCTCCATAACTTACTGTTAGAACAGGTTTATATATATGCCTTACATTCTATGGTATTCTTAACCAAATAAGAACATAACCAGGTTTTCTTTTTCTGTATGTAAATACACAATGTAGTGTTTAAAGGTCCTATCTGTAAGGTCAAAATTATAAAGACAGTTCCGTAATTAAATATGAAGATTATAAAAGAGTTTACATGAATCCATGAAGCATCTGAATGTGTTGAGGAGTTGGCCACCTGTAAGACATCTCTCTGTCTCTTTGAAAGGTCATGGAGATCAGGGAGATTCCTGGGGAGTGGAAATAAACAAATGCACACCCATCTTCAGGAGAGAGGATCTAGACCAGTCAGGCTCCTCTCAGTGGGAGCAGAAGCCACGTGCAGGCCCACAAAAGCCAAGGCATGACTGGGTACACCCAGCAAGGGGCTACCAAGGGCAGTGTCTGAGAAACTGAATGCATGCTCTGGCAAGGTGACTGGATCACTAAATGAAGGGACAGCAGTGGATGTTTTGGAGTGACTTCCAGAGGCTACCCTGATCTAAATTAGACTAGAGAAGACTCTCTAGAGATAGGTGGGGGTTTTTTTGACAATAAAATCCTAAGCTAGCAAACAGGAATCAAATTGACCAGCTCATTCAAGGCAGTGGGAGCTGTGCAAATGGGATATATGCAGCATTTAAGTGTTGGCCAGTGAGTCCCCTGACATTTCTTACGTGTTAATTTAGGCCGAGTCTGAAGTGTACAAGCTGTAATTTGAACACTAAATCTTTGGGGTTCTTCCAACCTAATCAAATAAGAATCAGAAATACATATGGAAGAGAATATTTTAGTCTATTTATAATACAGGTAGTCTAGACAGATGGTGTTATAAAAGGAATATTTTCCTGCCTTTTTTTTTCTTAACAGAAGAAAAACTCTCCCCCTATAAACAAGGGAAACAGGATAGCACCTGTGTAATCCATGCATCTGATACCACAATGTCTGTAAATGGTACTGGAGTGTAAGTAGGAAACAGATTTTGCCATTCAACACTGGGCTAAATATGACTGTAGACTGCTAACTGGGTGCACATACAGTCTTGTTTGGTGGGGGGGAAAAAAAAGCACACTTGTATTTCTTTTATAGACTTTCAAATTTTAAAATATACCAGAAATGCTCTGTTACTTTCTGGGGTCAACTTTGCCATTATTCAGGTGAGAGATGCAAGCACTATACATTATCAGAGCCTTCAGACCAGATTTAGGGGCATTTTAAGCACACAGACAGCATGTTAGGCCTCTGCAGAGGAGTGAATATTTTCCGTTCTCTTCAAAGCTTCAGGTTGAAATCCTGAACCCAGTAAAATGGATAGAAAATTTTGTTGATTTCAGGAAAATAGGATTTCAACTTTAGAGTTTCATCTTGTGCCTATTAAAGTGAATAAGTAATGCCATTGATTAGGGAGAGATCAAGAATGAGTCATAAACCCTCTGTAGTCACTAATGGTAAAATATAGATTATATCCTTTTAGGACATTCTAGGATCTTTTTCATGTGAACTTCAAAGAAGTAATGATAAATGTCTAGATAAATAACCTTGGTAACATCTGAAGAGAACAGTTTTCTGCCCTCATGATTGTCTATGGCAGATAACACAGATTTATTACTAAGCAGAATGTATATTTTGGGGGGCTGTTTGTTGGATTCTTTTGTTGGTTTTTTCTTCTTTATTATTTTTTTTTCCTAATGAGGCAGCAGATGTTTACTAAAGACTAATTAGAAGAAATTTGTCAGCATTTGTGGATTTGTTCCTTTCATGATTCAGGAGATAAGACTGCTTTGTTCTTTCCCTTTTCCTCTCCCTCTTTAATGAAGTGTTTCTTAATAACTACTGATTGAAATCTTCTGCACTTGTATTTGATGACAGTCAGTTTGGGACAGAGAGCCCTTCTTACTCAATCTGTCACGATGTATCTGGCAAACAGGCTGGCCAAAAGTGTATGTTAGATCCAAAGTGTATCTTTGCACATGGATGCACCTGTTAGTGCCAGGTCAGACTGGGATGAAGGGGCAGTTCCTCAAACCTTGGAGGCTCTTGGTGCTGAGCCCTGGGTCACTCTGGAAGTCTCCTGCACTGCTGTGTCTTCAGGGGTCTGAAAGTCTCTGCCCCAGAAGCCAAGACTCTGATGACCTGATACCTTTCCCTAAGGTGCAGAAAGGTGTTTATATGACCATACCAGTGCTTGGAATTAACTTACTGTATTTGCTATGGTGCTGGAATAATGCATTTCTGCAAGGAGAAATGAACATAGAATTTGCAAAGAAAAGAAAAGAAAAGAAAAGAAAAGAAAAGAAAAGAAAAGAAAAGAAAAGAAAAGAAAAGAAAAGAAAAGGAAAGGACCGGGTCTTGTTTACTTGTCCCATTCATGTGTCTGAGTTTGCTTACAGCTAGTGTGACTGACCCTTAGGTGGTCAAAGAAAAATAACATATTTCATATGGAAAAGAGATCTCTAGCCTTGATTTCACGAGCTGTATTAGTATTTGGATTTGGAGTGTTTACTTGTTATAGGTCTTATTTTTTTATTATTTCTGATTTTCATCCAGGAGTAAGTCTGGTTGTCTGAGAGAAATTTAGTTCAATTAAGTAACTGAGCTTTCAGTGTGTTCATTATACTCAGATGCTGATCACCTTGAAATTTTAATACAACCAGCAGAGCATGCATACCTGTGACAACGTGTTTGCAGGAATGCACAAAAAGTTTTCCTCCATATTCTGTGCTGGGAGAGCTGATGCACTGTCAGTGCAGGGAGGACGCAGGGATTTCCCCCCGAGGTCACTGTTTGGATGAAGTCTGCCTTTCACTTGGTACTTCAAGCCAAACCCACTCCCCTGAAACACATGGAAATCAGCAGCAAAGGAGCTGAGTATCTGATGTGGGGCTGCCCCTGCTGCCTTCCAGATGGTGGGAGCAGCTTCTTGGCTAGAAAACGCTTCTGTTGATTGTTTTCCATCAATCAGGTCTTTCATTTAAAAAGGGCAGAAAACAGGGGAAATTAATTCTTTTTAATCATTGAACTTTGTTTTCCTGATGGTTTAGTACTATTAGAGAGCTGGCTTAATGTAGATTTCAGTATTTTCATTAGCTGCAGCAACAACATAAAACTATTTTTCTTCCTGAATAATGCAAGACTGATTTTCAGGATAAATGAAATTGGTTCCCATTAAGCTGGAAGTTTTATTAATAGTGAACAAGTTATTGTGTAGTACTGATCTTGTCTACCTCCTCAGTCTCCACAGAGTAGATACTTCTACAGGAAGTCATCTGTAAAAACAGCTGGCAATCAGGCAGAGTCCCAGCAGGTAGCATATGTATCTTCTCAACTTCTCAAATAATGTAGGCATATCACAAAAGACTACCTCAAAATCTCTTTAAAACTTCTTCTGCCTTAATGCTACCTCTAGTTGTTGGGCAGATTCCTTTTCTTCAGCAGCTCCAGCCACAGATCTCTTGTCCCATTCCTCACCTCCCATGTGTATTGAAATACCCATGTTTTTAATCACTGCTGTCTCCCTTTGGGGACCTACTGGTGGGGCAGCTCCAGGAGATGCGGGTGGGGACCCTCACAGTGGCTCTGCACACAAGCAACCTCTCCAGTCAGTCACTGTTTCTTGCTGTGAGCATTCCCTATTTGAACCTTTGATTCCTCGTAGGTACAACCTGAAATACCAGCTGACAGGTGTCAGTGTTGTGGCTCTCCTGAGGCATAAGGCACTTGGAGCAGGGTAATACAGGCAGGGATTCTGCTCATGGGGTGCTGGTTGCCATCCACTGTAGCTGTTCCCTGTTATAAGACATGAATAGTGGCAAATTTCTGCCCATCTAGATGACACCAGCTATTTTTACAATGAGTTCTTACATTATGGTTTTGTATTTGTTAATAACTGATGTTCACGTAATTTAGATTAGGCTGTTATGATTTCTCACTTGTCCTAAATTGCTGTAGCAACAGCAGTAGTACTGACATGCACTGTGGTTAAACCCTGAAGGCACATGAATGATGAATAAGAATATGATTTTCCTTTCACATTTCCAGGGTTTGAACTCTCCTTCATAGCATGCTTTTTTCTCTTATGTCATGCCAGGTTATTCCTCATGCTGCTTCCTGACTTAAAATCACTTGTCTGTGATTTTAACTATACTGCTTTGCTGTACTTCATGAGAGACATTGTTATTTTAGGAGGATCATCTTGCTCCACATTAGTAATTTAGAATGTATTGGAGAGACATATGTTTATGTGTATGCATTTACATTTTAAACTCTTGTCTTCAAAATTCATGCAGAAAAAAAACCCCTGAAAAATAGTGTTTTGTGAAAGGCACAGAGAATTAGTCACCAGAAGAAGTTACCACATTTTTCACTCTGGAAATAAATAGGTGCATGAAGGCAAAACAACTTAGCAGAAAAAAACGTGTGGATCATCATATGAAGTGCCTTCAGATAACATAGGTTCTGATAAAAAAAGGGATGAACACTTAAGGATCCAATTAGATTCTTTGCAAAGAGACCTCGACAAATCAAAGGACTGGGCAATCACCAACCATATGAACTTCAACAAGGGACAGTGCTGGGTTCTGCTCCTGGGATGCAGCAACCCAGGATAGACTAGGGAATGGACAGACTAGGGAATGAGATGCTGGAGAGCAGTGCCATGGAAAGGGACCTGGGGGTCCTGGTTGATGGAAAGCTGGATATGAGTCAGCAGTGCCCTGGCAGCCAGGAGGACCAACATTGTCCTAGGGGGCATCAGGCACAGCATGGCCAGCCAGGCAAGGGAGGGGATTGTCCTGCTCTGCTCTGCACTGGGGCAGCCTCACCTCGAGTGCTGGGGGCAGTTTTGGGTGCCACAATATGAACGATTACAGAATGTCCAAGGGAGGGCAACAAAGATGGTGAAGGACCTTGAGGGGAAGCTGTATGATAAGAGGCTGAGGTCACTTGGTCTGTTCAGCCTGGAGAAGAGGAGACTGAGGAAAGACCTCATCACAGTCTACACCTTACTCATGAGGGGAAGAGGAAGAGCAGGTACCCATACTTCACTCTCATGATCAGTGAGAGGACTCATAGAAATGGCATGGAGCTGAGCCAGGGGAGGTTGAGGTTGGACATCAGGAAAAGATTCTTCACCCAGAGGGTGGCTGGGCCTCTCCTGGGAAGTAGTACAGCACCAAGCCTGACAGAGTTCAAGCAGTGTTTGGACAATGCTGTGACCATGTGCTTGCACATGGCATGACCCTTGGGGCTGTCCTGTGCAGGACTAACAGTTGGACTCTATGATCCTTGTGGGTCTCTTCCAACTCAAGATATTCTAGGATTCTATGGTGTCATTATGATATATAATTCTTTCAAATTTCTGTATGACTACATCTTTTCCAACCTCTACTCTTTACTTCTGGTGTAAGCTCGTAAATCCTAATCAGGACTGCGGCACACTCATTCTGGTGTTGTCTGCTTGCCTCCAGAAGGCAAAGTAAGTCAGTGCAGAATCAAGGCACATGCATATGGCAAAAATTAGTTCAGATCAGCTGTGCAAGAATCAGAGCATAATTCAATCCAGATTTGGTCAGTATACAAGTAAGTCACTCTGCAAGCAGTATTCACACACACCTGTGTTTTAGTGAGCAAGGCACAGGTCAGAACTAGAGCATTCATGCTGCGTCCCACTCCTCCCCTCATCCTCCCCAAGGGCTTCTTCATCTCAGCTACCTTGTACCCATCCCCTCCAGTGTGTACCCCAGTGCCCTAAGCTGGTGGCTGGTCCCCTCCCTATGTCCAGGAGAAGGAAGGGCTGGCTGGAGGGTGGCTCAGCAGGAGGCACCTGGTACTTCAGTGTCAGCTCCTCATGCCTTGCCTGCAGCTGCTGGGCCACCGCTGGCAGCACAGCCATGGTTAAAAGGAAACTGCTGCACTGAAAAGGCTCCTGGCTCACACAGATAATATGCTACATCATGCTGAACTCAGGGGAATGACCTTCTTTTTTCTAAAGGAAAAAATAAACAGGACAACACAATGTTTTGTGGTAATTTTAGGATGCAAAGATTTTTAATTTTTTTTAAAGATAAGTTGATTTATTTTAACTTAAAAAGGAGAACTGTGGGAGAAACTTCAGAGATTTGCATGTCATTTATCATTCATTGTAAGTGGGCAGGAGAGCTGCACTTTTCTGTAAAATTGCAAGGTAGTGGCTGTCATTAAAATCAAGGGCCTTTTTGGCTGACAGAAGATAGTATTACATATCTCATTAAAATGTTGAATTGTGCTTTATGGCTATTTTCAAATATTACTGTTAATTTTAGTGTTCTACAAAATGTGACTGAACATACTTTATCCTTAAAAAGTTGGGAAATCATTCAATATGGACTTGGAAAAGCAGATTGCAGTTTGGCCTGCCTAAGAGTCAGCTGACAACAATTTTAATGGTCTGCTAATAAAGATCAAGCAACACTGTGATGGATTTATTATTGCAGAGTTTTTTGATTGCTAAAGAAAACAGGACTTCAGTTTAACACTGATAATTCTGATTTTCTTTTTATTTTTCATCTGGCTCAGCATTTGTTGCATTTCAAAGACAAAAACTTAATTATTTTCCAATAACTGTGTATATGTAGAAGAAAATTTATTTTTACATTGGTTCTCATGGAAAGGAACACTAACTTTGCTGTTAAGTGAAATCGCTTATGAATTCCAAAACGTATATTCCTTCGTGTGATTTTAAAAATGGATATGAAAGTTCTAATTCCTAGAAATAAAAATACCAGTAATTTGAGGTTTTCATGTCAAAAAAAAAGCTTTTTATTTTTCTTTGAAATGTACAGTTAGGTAAATGGCTCACTAAATTCAATAGGGATAATAGAAAGTCAGCTCCATTATTCTAGTTGTAGATCTGTGTATGTGCATTCACAACCTCATGTAAAAATGTTCTGGTGAATTTATTTGGGTTGAATGATTAAATAAAAGGCGGAACTTTGACCTTGTGAAAATGAAAATCTATTTTCTGATTAGTCGTTCTCAGAAGCTTGTCAAAACTGTGGAGAAGGAATCGTGGCTGATTAATGAACTTGTATTTGATTCACTTATGTGTCTGATGCAGGAAGGTGTGGGCAGGACATGTACTGCCTGTGGCTAGAGCGACCAGAGCTATTGCATGATGCTTGTGGAAATTACTCAGCTGTAAGGAGAGGGAATGAATGAAACACATTTTTTGTGTGTGCATAATTTGCCACTTTCCTCATTCATGGCACCGTGATGGTGCAGACCGTGATGCTGCTCTAGCTTAACTTTAGCTTCAGCTTCAGCCCGTGGCCCATATGCCTGGAGTTGATTGCAGACTCATGTGCTGGCATATTAAAACTCCACTGACTGTAGAAGCTTTCCTGAAGCATGAACTCCAACAAAGGATATTGCAGTTTTTTGTACATTTACTTTCCTTGAAGAGGTTGATTTTACTTTTACAGTTTCAGTTCCAAAGGCACCTATATTTGGGGAGAAGAGGCTCCTTTGCACAGAGCATGCAAACAGGAAATACATGTTTAGGACTTAGTTTCTTAGTTTTTCAAACTTCTTGTTGTTACTTCCTTTATGTATCAGACATGAAAACCAGATGACAAGAATGAAATTAAGGACGTCAAAACATGAAAAAATAGAGTATGTGCCTGCAAAAGAAGTCCATTTAAATGTGCTAAATTGATTAGATCTGATATAATTGTCAATCAACAATTTAAAACCCCAATGCATATGATGTTTGCTGGAACACAGAGCAGGGTTGCAGAGCAAGACTATTCTCTCCTTTTTTCATACTTCTTTTTTAATTGAATTTGCTGGATACACCCTACCTTTTTAGATTATGCTTTGTCTGAGATCAACCACATCTATATACATGAATGTGCCACAATTCAGTATGAATTTTGGAAATACACATCAAAAAACCCAAAGTTCCTATAAATCTCTCATTCAACCAACCAGTCTCTTGTTCAGGCCATGTGTTCTGAAGACGTGTTAGAGATCTCTTTTCAAGTACCTTGAGCCCACTTGGTGAATCTTGCAGTAAAGGAAACATTTTCTTGTTTTCAAGCCCATTTTATATGTGATTCTCTGTTTCGGATGTGACTCATCACCAATACCAAGATCAGCCTCTTGTCCTCTACAAAACGCCCACCTTTCCCCCAGAGAAACTACATGCTTCTGGCAGCAATATTTGCTCCTGTAAGTAGCAATGGAGCCATCCAAAGCCATACTCTGTATTTTTCCATCAGCCTCCAAACAAAGATTGAAGGGAGGGGACAAAAAGCAATAAGAGGAGCCCTCTAATGGAGCTGTCAGTGGCCCCTGGCCCCAGCCTTGCCAAGTGTGTATGTCCAGTGCACAGCACCTGTCCCAGCTCAGACCCAGGCTCTGCTAGGGCTGGCTTTTGAGACAGTCCAATGCTAACTGAGGAAACTTTCATTTCTCTGTGCAGCATACAGTGAAAAACTACCTGAGCCAAAATTGACTCAAGGTGAAAAGTTTAGGCCATTTCATTTTTTTCCCAAGAACCCTCTCACACATGAAGTTTTGTGAGCCCTGAGGGAGCACAGGTTGTGGTACTTTGTGGGTCACTACATGGGAGTGACCAAGGCACTTCCATGCCAATTTTTTATCCCAAGGTGCCAGTGAGTATCCAGTGCAGAGTGCTGCAGAGGATCAGTAGTCCTGAGGTCTTAGTGACCCCCTTAAGCCTGTTAGGACTTTCTTCCAGCACTTTTGAGTGCACCCAAGCTTATGCATTGTGTGAATGCTCAGGATCTGGGCATGTGGGTGAAGATGCAGACATGACAGAGGTCAGAATGGGAAAGCTGGGAATAACTTGGAGACAAAAAAATAGCAAAAGACTGTTTACAAAGCTAGACAAAATGCAGACAGATACTCATAAATTACATAATGTCATTGAGGTAGTTTTGTTGACATAGTTGGTTTTGTTTTGGCTTCTTTGCCTGAAGAATACTGGAGGAACAGAAAGGATTAGAGCAGCAGCTACTGTGCTTTAGCTGTTCCCAGACAGGGGCTGGCATTTTAGGGACATTCTCAACTGCCATACTTCAGACGAGCCATGGGGTCACTATGGACTGGGGCTTTGATGAACCAGCCTAAGAAGAGCAGAGATTCAACTGGCTGTAGATGTGATTTAGAATTGAAATCTATTTCAATTCTATTTTTGCAAAGTGTCTAACCACACTTAATTTCTACAGAGGTAATTATGATAACTGTAGGTTGCTTTTGGACTACACGGAATAGTTTTGGGAACAATTCTGATATTTCAGAGTTTTACATAGAAATTGTATCTGCTATATAAACCTGTGTGGCTATGAATTAAAGATAAATAAATAAATAAAAAGTGAGAAGTAGAAATAATTATTTCCAGAATGCCATATATTACAAAAGATTAGCAAAACAGCTTATTGCTCAAAATATTTTATTATTATAATTTGAAACAATCTGCTATAGGGGAAAAAAAGATTAAAATATGGATATATATGAATGTATAATGTCATCATAAATTATTTTAATCTTCATTTATAAGTGATACCTGAAATGTAAAAGAAGATCTTAACAAAGTATCGAAGGATTATTTGAGTTTTTTTATTACAAGCAGCAATGCAAGGAACATTTATCTTATTTTTTTTTCCTCCTTTGCCACAAGGAAATGTTCATTTTGTTCCCCAAACAAATTTGATGTATTTCATATGTTTCATTATTTAGTTCCATTCCAGCATGTGCAATTTTCCTTTGAAATTATTGTGATGTCTGTATACTTTATATTTACTGGACATTTGCAGTGCAGGCTAGTCTGTGACAGATGAGTCTTAGTCTTAGAATCACAAAACCATAGAATAGTTTGCGTTGGAGGGGATCTTTAAAGGTCCAACACCCTTCATACTGGGCAGCATGTTAAAGTGTGAGCTTAGTGCTGTCTATTAGAAAGAACTGTTAGCAATGACAGAATTATCAAATGTGAAACCTTAACTGTATGGAAGTATTAGACTGAAACTTTTCCTCAATAAAACATTAAGAGTAAGAAAAAATAATTATACACTTTCAGACAGGTCCAATGTTTTAACATAAAGTTTCAACTAGAATTGTCTTTTCCTCATTCCATTCCATGTCAAGGTAGTACATTTTCATGGAAGAATTATTCAATTTACCTTCAAAGGATTAAAATATATCTTAAGGTTTATTGAAATACCTTCTTTTAAGAAAAAACGTTCGCAATCTACTGAATTACCAGGAATGAGGATGTCAGTTTTGTAAATATGAATTAAGGATTGCATTGCTACTGGAAACTTCACAAGTAGTTGCAAACATATTATCTCCCCATAAAATGTAGTTTTATTTTAGTACATAACTAGAAAAGTTGTATTTGTGGCTTTGAATTCCTCACCTCTGCAAAGATTTATTATAAGTCACTAGTCTTATGGTTTACATTTTACAACCCTAGGACATTTGGATTTGATCAGAATCTCAACACTGCCACATTCTGCCACAGAAGGAAGACTGGAGTTGAGTTTTAATATTGTAGGCTTGGCTAGTTAATGAAATAGATGCATTTACTAGAACATACACTTGAGATTCTCTTGAAAGGAAGCCCAGATCTAAAATTTCCAAGACAAGTTGTAATATTTCCATCCAGAAGACCAAACCTACCATCTGTGAAGCTGAAATGCAGATTTGCAATACACAGACCAAGATAATGTACAAAATGTGCATATTGGCAAAAGTCTGATGAGGGAAATCTGGGGTTGAGTCTGATAGCAAACTAGTGCTCACCTTAGTGCTGAGGGATTCTCATGCAGTTCTTCCACTGTTGGCAGCTTTTGGCTTAGATTTTCAAATGCCTCCAACATCTGGCTCCCTTGTGAGTTTAAAATGTGCTTTGCTTAAATGGACTTTGTCCTGATGCGTATTCCTTTTAGCATTAATATAATACATTAATAAATTTTCAGTCAAAACTTAGAGTTTACATCCAGAGTACTCAGAAGTCACCATCAGCACAGAGTTTCACGAGCTGCTCTTACTGCTTGAGTGTAGGTTCTGTTGCACTGCATCATTTGTTATAGGAAAACAATTCAGATATCTTTAGATCACCTGTAATAAAAAGGAGAAGCAATTTAAAATTAAAGCAGTCTTTTCCTTCCACACAAACTCAAATTCAGGGGTTGAACAGTTACCAAAAAGGTTGCTTTTTGCTCTTATTTAAGATCAGAATTGATAGAGAGGGACCACACCTCCTATTTTCAAATGTGTTTTCCTTGCATAGTTCTGCATATTTTTTATCCTCTATTGATATGCCATAAATACAATTTTAAGGAAGAACAATTGTCATAGAGAAAGCAATTGCATTCTCTTATGCCTCATGTGTAGGCATATAGGTGCAGTGCAAAAATTTAAGGGGAATAACAGAAGTGCCACCTGCAAATTCAAACTGCACTGAAGAGTCTCTCCCTAGAAGGTAAAGGGGACTGGAGGAGAGCAGGGAGAAATCACTATTCTTGTCAAAAGCTCTTCTGACCGTTTAAATCTTTACTTACTGGCAAAATTTTTGGAAGAATATAGCAGATACAGCTTGCGATGGCAGTTTCTTTATGCGGGATGGTAATTGTCAGGAGATACAACTTGGAAGACTCTGAAGTTCTCAGTGCTCTGTCTTTCCTGAAGAATCTGCCTCTGCTAGACCAAGAGTTTCTACAGGAACAATGAAAGTGAAACCAGAACTTTTAGGGTTGAGACTGGTGCATCCAAGTTGAGTCAGAGATGATCTTCAGCTCCTGCCTGTAAGTTTGGCAGGAGTATTTATCTGCACCCTTTACTAAGGAAATTACAGAGCACTCTTTCAGAAGCATAGTAAATGAGAACATTATGTCTTTAGAATACACTTACACTTTGATAAGTGATTGCTACCTTAAAGCCAAGTGGAGAACAAATATTTAACTTCTGTTTTAAAATGTGTGGTGAGTTGGGGGTTTTTTGGTGTGTGTACAATGCTGTCTTATATACAAACAGCCTTCATGTTTTACCCTCTTTCATGGCATCATGGAAACATTGTTGGATGAGTCACACAACTGGAATGCTTCAATGGATGGCTCTTAATTCCTCAGAAGGGATAGGCAAGGAAGGGGAAGCGCTGGGGTAGCCCTCTATGTCAGGAGTGTTTTGATTATCTAGAGCTTAATGATGGTGAGGATAGGGTTGAGTGTTTCTGGCTGAGAATCGGGGGAAGGCCAACAAGGCAATTATCATGGTGGGAGTCTACTTTAGACTCCCAGCCAGTATAAAGAGCCAAAGAAAATATTCTATAAACAGTCTCATTTTGCTTTCCCTTGTTTTCATGGGGGACTTCAACTTACCAGATGTCTGCTGGAAATACAACACAGCAGAGAGGATACAAACTGGAGGTAAAGGGTATGGAGCACAAGTCTTATGAGGAACGGAGTAGCTGAGGGAGCTGGGGTTGTTTAGCTTGGAGGGAAGAAGGCTCAGGGGTGACCTTATTGCTCTCTACTACTATCTGAAAGGAGGCTGTGGCCTCGAGTTGCTCCACGGGAGGTTTAAAATGGATATTTGAAAAAATTTCTTCACTGAAAGGTTGAAGAAGCATTGGATCAGGCTGTGCAGGGAAGTGTTGGAGTCACTGTCCTTGGAGGTATTTAAAAGACATGTAACTGTGCCACTTGGGGACATGGTTTAGTGGTGGATTTGGCAGTACTGGGTTTACAGTTTGACTTGGTGATCTTACAGGTCTATTTCAGCCTAAACCATACTATGATCCTGTAATTCTATGATTTTGGGACAGACAGCTCATGCAGGCCTTCTTAAAGCCACAGACTGGCAATCTCCATGCAGTAGTTTAGAGTTTTAAGCATTTCTAATAAATTACTTAAGACTTCATGCTGCTAACAAAAAGCAGCTTGTAGCTATGCTTGTGATCCCCACTCTTCTAATCTGGATGGGGACAGCATCTATGCCCCAGCTGGGACTTTATGGGACAGAGACCTCTCTTAACACACCACCGCATGGCTGTTGGCCACTGTTTTCCCCAGGCCTTGCATTCTCTTCCTTTTGCCAGTCCATTTCTGAGGGGATGAAAGAACATGTCTTCTGATTGCTGTAATACATGGTCAGCGTTTTTAAAGAGAACAACTTTTGATCCAATAAATAAATTAATATCTTGTTCATTAAAAAAAAATCCTCTAGAACGTCAGTTACAAAAAGGTAGTTGTGTGTATAAACTCCTTGGAAAAACAAAATTCTGGACTTCCTCATTTTGAGTTTAGAGCAAGGTCTGTCTCCAGTGTGGCTCCAAGGGAAGATTCCCATATATGGAAATTCCTCAGCAGAAAAATACCTGGAACACCCAGAATCCTTTGCAAATCTCCCATTCTTCTTTCATGGGAATGATAATATATGTTTTTGGATATTGGAGAAATTTATCTAAGCATTTATTTATACAGGCAATCTTTTCCAATCCTGTCCTATCCTCCAGAGCTGTACTGCCTATAGATTGAAGAGTTCCCCAAGAAAAGAAAGTTTAAGTTTGATGTCAAAGATAGACTAAAACTTGAGAACGAGCCTTAACTAAATATAAATGAGTCTTCACAGTTGACACTGAGAGAGCCTGAGCCACGGAATGACTTGCAGCTTTGCTCAGTTACATTATGTAAAAAGTTTTATACGAGCATTTGTGAATTTCTTTTAAGGTGTGCCATTTTTGTTGCCACATGTGGCATCAGTTTCTCATAATCCATGTCAATGGAGGCTGTGAGTCCCTCCACAGAGGTCAGTGAGTTCGTCACAGTGCCAGCACAGAGGTTCCCAAAGAGGAATGGGGAACGTTGAAATATTTGTGCTTCCTCAGCAGGAAAATGATAGTCTTGTGCCAGGGGCCAGATCAGGGGCTACCCAAGCATTTCTTGGGTTGGGAGCCAGGGGGAAAAGAGCTGAAAAAAATCAGCTTAGTTTCTGTGTCCTGTTGGGTCTTCACCTGCTGTTAACAAGTCCTGGTGGGAGGTGGGAGGAGGGCATCCCCCACCACATTTTTTCCTACATGGAAATTGGAGCTGTATCTTCCACCAGAGTTTCACTGCTGCAAAGAAAAACAGTAGAAAGAATTGCTGTCATCAGAGTGTGCAGAAGACATAATTTCTGCTTCAAAACATTTTTGAAATCTAAAATCTCATCTTCCTACTTAGGGTGCTGAAAAAGGCACCATGTGTTGTCTCATCACTGCTGAGATTTTTTTCTTGTGCCTTCATAATTTTTGTTTTCTTGTCATTCTCTCATTCCACTACGCATGTACTGTATCACAGAAGTGCCTTAAGAGCTGTTTATACAATATGAGCAAAAACCTACAGCAAGGAATAGGTAGCTTTAGAAGTAAATAAGAAAATAGAGAGGGGAATATAAAGTATTTGCTAGGTATTTAGATGAGGCAGAATCCATGCATGTGGTCACAGAGGAGTGAAAGGCTGAACTTAATGCTTCAGTAAAGTGTGAAAAATAACACTGCTTAGGCTTCCCAGAGAAGTGATGTTATTCACAAGGAGATCCTGACCTGTTTGTTACCCCTTGCATGCTTTTTCCTGGAGGTCACCTTCTCCTGATCAGGGATTCCATCAAAAACAGAAGTGGAGGAGAGGATGAAGTGCCTCCTGTGAGTCCTTCACTTGTACCAAGAAAAAGCTTTAAGGAGAGCAATCAAAATTGCATTAATATGCTTCTTTCCTTCTCTTCCAGTAACTGTGCCCGTGCCTCCACTACTCCTGACAGTATGAAATATGTGGTATCATAAAACTTTTGTATAACAAGGGATCTCTAATGATGGAAGCACAGACTGCTAGACAAAGTGGTCTTTTTACTAGTTCTACCTTTTTTCCCCTTAAAACTCTCTATCTGATATCTGTGATTTCAATGCTATGTGGATTTTCAGATACTGAATTTCCACGTCTCAAAGACTTGTTATAGTCTCCTTCTTTTTGCTTGCTCACTGCAAGGTTCTCTTCCTTCCGTATAAATGGAAATTTGTGAGCTGTGGGTTAGAATCCATCATGGAAAGAAATGCTCTGGAAATGAAGTAGCTGACTGTACTTTTTGTGCCTTTTAAGGACACAGCTTCTTATGTGCCAGAGAAGAGGAACCAGTGAGTAAACAAAAAGGAAGAAACAAAATAGTAAGACCTCCTGCACTCCAGACTATGACCTATATAACAGCAAAGCCAAAGGCCATTGTGTGGCCTGAATACTTGCCAAAATAATCAGTCACTTATATGGCCTCATACTGGTATTATTGGCTGGCAGAATCCCTATTAATAAAGGGGTTTGCATAGGAACCAATAGCAAGGTGCATTTTTGAACAGATATCTATTGGAACATTTCTTAAAACAAAGTTTGACAAAATGTACTATATTTAGACTTGTACTTTTCCACTGTCAAGGTGTTACATCTCAAAACTCGGCAGAATGTCCTCAGGGAGACACACATTTCTGTATTCTGTGAGGAGGCAAGAAAAGGTGTGGCTGGCATGAACAAATCTTGGTCAAATGCTTTCTTTAACTCTTCTACTGCATGCTGGGTTAGCTCTTCAAAGAATTAAGAAGTAGAGAACATTTCCCTTTCACTTTTCTCTTGATTAACCCTCTGCTGCCCAGAGTACTAACCAATTTATTGACATTTGGAAACAAGATCTTGGAGTAGAATAAGAGAAGCAAAATTCAGGACTTGCAGTAGCACCACAGGAGTTCTGCTGTAAAATGTCATTGAGCCCCATTCAATGCTTTCCATCTCACTCTGTGCTCTTCAATCAAACCCCCTCTTGGCCCAGAAACTGAGCTAAGAGTATGACCCAAGTAGAAGAAATTGGCTCAGAGCATCTTTTACATTTTTGACCATGCCCCTTCACTAGAGTTATATGCCTTGGAGTCAAGCTGTTATACCAGTGCCATCAAATACTTCTGAAGTGATATTCCTGCATGAGACTTCCCTGTGGAGAAGTTTCCAGGATATGATTTATAAAGCTAACACCAGAGATTGTACCTTCTTAGAGGTCAGTAATGCAAGATTTGTTCCTGTACATATAAGGAATTCATTCAGGGTATGTGACTCACGGTACTGTGTCCTTTCTTTGGAAAATCATGTAATGATACTTTGCCCTTTCTGCAGGAAATCATATCAGATGTGGTAAATAACTGCTTTCTTCACTTGTAAATTTTGTCCTGGGGAACAATAGCTGTGGGTTGTAATGGAAGATACAGCCTTAAATGTTCACACCCTTTGTCAAACCTTCTTAACAGTGAAATAAAAGGCCACAGGACTTCACTTCTTGTGAGTGGAACAGCTCTTAGCTTCTTCCCCCCAGTATCCACCCTGAAGCATCCAGTACACAGTCTTTGATAGTAAAAGGAATCAAGTGAGACCAAGTTTTTAAGAAAAGAAGCCTCTAAAGATGCTATTTGATACTAAGCTAATACACAATTTGGTGTCTCCTCAATGCAGCTTCAGGCACTTTAGTGTCTATCTTTAACATCAACTGTGTAAAGCTATAAATGAAACTATATGAAGCATATAAAACTATATTAAGCATTTAGCACTGTAACTCTGAAAAACAGCTCTACTTCATTCACAACATCTAGCATAATATGTCCTTGAGTAAACTGGGTGAGTCAGGCAGTTTATTACTGTTTTCTAGCAATGCTGTTTTAATTGACTGCCATATTTTGAAAGGTAATACTTTTGAGGGGATTGTTCATACACTTTCTTTCAAATACTTTGTCTAGTGGTTATACAAAGAATAAGATTTCCGAGTAGGCAATCCACTGTTTATAATCATATGTGAAAACACTTTGTCACTTATAGTTTTCTGCTGTCTCCTTGCTGTGCTGTTTTGATCAGTTATTAGAGAAACCAAGCATTTTCTCCCTAAATCTGCAAGAGCTCAGTCTCAACTTGTGCAATGACCTCTTTTCACTGAGTTCACCATACTTTTGTTACAGAACCAGCCCACTGAGCACCTGAAAACTTAATTTAGAGATGTACAGTAGCATTAGTTAAAACATTTCCTGTGTTTTATATAGATAAAACAATGAAAGAGGAAAAAGAAAAAAGGTCATCAGAAGAATTTAAGTTACTGAAGTACGACAGAATCAATTTCTTTCTACTCTGCTGTAAGTAATGAAGTGGCTCACAGGATCCTTCCACTTTAACTAATGGAAGGAGAATCTATTGCACTTACTGATAACTGTTCACTGAAATTCAGGGGTTTTTTCCCTCCTAAAACCATTATTATGATCTGTAACTGGGAGTAAATGTGAAGTATCTCAAGTATGTTTCGGTGACATCGTACATCTTTCAGTATGAAAGAAAGTAAGAAGACTGTCATCTGAAAATGCCTTGGAGATCATGCCTATGGATCTATTTGCACTTAACCTTACACTTATATTTGTATTTTCTTCTTGAAGCATGAGTTCCAGAAAATAAAAGGCAAAGATCTTACAAACAAAGAACTTCCAGACACTGGAGATCTGTCTAAAGATCCTGTTATCAAAGAAATACAACTCTGCATTACATATGTAGATGGCAATAAAATATTTTTTATGAAAAGTGTTTTGTGTCTCAGCAGGGCTGACTGGCCAGCGTGGTTATGCTTTGATTGGCTCATAACTTCCACGAGATTCTGTTTGACACCAAGTCTGAAAAAGTGTTGGAAGAGCAGTTCATTCAAAGGGGAGTGTCAGAATTTAGTGGCACTAACATCTGACTGTATGAAAGTTTTTGTTAAGAAAAGGGAAAAATTAATTTTGGGGGAGGAAAGGACAATATTCCTTGACAATAAAACAAACCATAGCTCCATGCTTTTTAATGTTTATGAGAATGCTTTACCCTCAAATGATGCAAGATGCCTTTGTAAAATGCAAGAGGCATGGCAGACCACAAAATTTAGCAAGATTTTCCTATCTGCAATATGCTATGGCAATCTGCCCTCAAAAGTCCAATTACCTCTTTCAAAAGACTTGTGTGATTGTGCAAGCTGCACACAATTTATTCCTAATTCTTTTTCTTCAGAGTAATAGTGCTGATACTCAAAGAAGGTTCTTGTTATAAAAGTAAATGGAAAAGCATTTAAACAGTCAAAACACTGCTGTGGATATCAAACATGTGTGATACACCCTGTTTCCCAGGACAGAATATTGCCTAGACTAACCACCCAGAGATGTTGGTTTGTTGACTGAGACACCATTGTCCTGATTCAGACCAATTTACAAAATGAAAACACAGCTTCTACATCCAGACCATTTGGTCATAATGTGTCACAGCTAGCACTTTGTTATGATGAACACACACCATTACAGGGCTCCTGAAATCCCTATTTATATCACCACTAGAGGCTTACTCCCCCTTGCTATTCATGCAGTAAGAATCTGCCAAACCACCCCTCCAAGGCCCTGCAGCACTTTAAAGCTTGTTTGGCAGGCTTACGTGCAGTCCATGCAGGAGGGGTGTGGAATGTTTATGGTACAAGCAAGTCCTTGTGTCATCCAGGGTGAGTAACTTTGGAAAGTGAATGCTATAGCTAGCTCATGCTCCCTTGTCATCACGCCTCTTAAAAGTAATATTACATGTTAAGACTATTGAGAAATAGTGAACTTTCATGTGCTGTCTCAAAGTTCTAATTGACCTCAACATTTCTGAGCACATAAGTAAACGCTGCATGCATAAGAAAACATACAAAATGAGACTATCTTGTTTTCTACCTGCTAGCTTCAAAATGTAAAGGCAAAACATTAGTCTTCACAGAAGTTACAGAAAGGCCAATACTCTTCAGTTTCAAACCTTAGACTATACATCTTATTTGAAAGATTATTGTTTTTCTGTGAATTACAAAACAAAATATGTATCTGCTTCTAGAAGAATTATTGCATGAAATAAAATATTTAATGCCAGAAATGGTGTTTAGTTTGATGTCCTTATGCAGAGAATGCTGAATACAAATTAAGTAGTAAAAAGCCTAGAAACCTTATGGTACTGAGGCTAAAAGAATTTTTTAGAGGGGAATACCTAAATTTAAAAATTGTTCATTTCATGTAACTTGAAAATGAGCATCATATGAAAACAAGTGGGTGCATATTTATTTATTAAGGCTTATGACAGTTGAGTTTCATAAAAACAGAGAAAATAAAATTTCTTTTAAAAAGTGCAAACAAAGTCCAATGGCCAAATAAAGAATTATATACAAAATAGAATAATCAGGTAAAATATTCTTAATCCAGAGGACATGGGAAGCATGGAGGATACGAAGAATGTAAAATATTTGTAGGTGGGTAGACATTATGCACCTACTAATTCACACCTGTGATGCCTACATTCACCTTTGAAGCAAAATCATTTAACCAAAAAAGATATAAGTATCAGGAAACCATGACTTTAGTTTGCAGAAATCTGTTTAAATGATGAATTGTTTGGGCCACTGGCTTGTTTTATGTCCATGTATTTCATTCAGCTGAGTGCAATCTCAATGCCAAACAAATCCTAATTGTCTGCCTCCCTTCACTTTTCCTAAAAGTGTTGACAGTCATAATAATGATGATATTTATTAAAATACTTTACTAATTCTGATAATTCAGCATCTGATTCCTGTGGTCTCTAGTAGGATGAAGAGTTCTGTGCTGTTACTGATTGCACTATTGAGCTATCAGAAAGATGCTCTAAAAAAAGCAGCCAGCACTCTGTGTGTTATCCCATACTGCCCCATCAGTAACAAGGGGGAAATGTAGTAGCATCAAGAGGTAAGGTAAAAGGTAGCCTTCTACCAGGTGATACAGCTGGCAGTTGATTCAAACTGGTAGAAAATAAATGATAGCTCCTAGGTAATTTATCAAAGTGCTTGAGCAGTCAGAACACCTGAGTGTTGGAAGTTTAAATCACAAGTGATCATAGCTCCATGGTACAGTCCTCAGGTTCCTCTTCATTTGGCATGGAACAAAACTTTTGGGGAAAAATTTATGGTCATGCTAAAAGTCTCTGTGTTTTGCTAAAGAACAAAACAGCTCCCAGTGCTTTGTGCTATGCATCAATAGTAAGAAGACCATCCCTCTATGTTTTAAAATTATTTTATCTCAATCCTGTACCTTTTTCAAGTAGAAATTTTGTACCTTATTAGAGGAATGATTCTGACACATTGTAAGACTTGGGGAAACAAATCTTGGGCTTTGCTGCTTTATTTTGGTAAAGTATCATTCTGTTTGGTAAGTCATATGAGAATAGACCATTATACTTGATGATAAACTGTTTCCAGGTTGATTTTTTAAAAATTAAATATGCATAGTGGGTTCCAAGCTTTTCTCAGTACTCCTTCCTTCTGCAGGCATTTCATCTCTTAATTGTGACAGATTTTCCATTCCTGACAATAACTTTGCATGACAGTAAAATATTATTTCAGATTTAAAAAAAAAACCTCATAAAATATAATCTCTTTTCCTAAAGGCCTTGAATTCTGAAGATTAGCTTTAATTTTTTAAAACAAAATAATCCCTTATCCTATTTCTGCACATTGAGGAACAGTGCTATGAAACTGCCGTGCCAACTATTTGTATGACAGGGTGCAAAGCAGCATCTGTGGAGTCAGGGCACGAGCAGGCTCCTCTCCCTGCCTGCCAGCAAGCTTGGCAGTGCAGCTGCACCAGCACAGAGGGATATTTGTGTGCTAAATCTAAACCTGCTGTAGGATGCATTCCCTGCCCTTCCAGGATCACAGTTGGCTTCTCAGGGCAGTCTACAGCCACTATAATATAATCTACCCAGGATGTTTGGCAAAATCTCCTGCTGTCCTTCATTGCTTTCTTTTTTTCACATTTGTTTCCCTGTGCAGCACACAACTTCAGAGCCATTAGGACTTAGACATCTGAGAATGTTCCGAAGTCTATTTGGATTCTTTTCCAGAAACATTTTATGTTCATGACTCCTCTTCAAACTAAGTTATCATTACTGGTACTTGGTGAGAATTCCAGTTTTCTGGATAAGGCAACTGAAGTGGAAAAGCCACACCATCTTGTATTCACTTCAGGAGATTAAAAAAAAGAGAAAAATAAAAGCAAAATAATAGATTTTCTCTCTCTCTGCTTCAGCATCCATAGTGATTGAGGTGTTTTGTATCTTCCTGAGACCCCAGACCTGATCTTCTGAGCTTCCTCCATCTGCAGAGGTCACCCCCTTCAGACTGCAAGTGACCCAAGGAAAGCACTTGCCAAGAACTTTTGGTTCCAGAGCAAGGGGACAGGGTGGTATCATGGCAAGTCCTTACATCAGACTGGCTGGGCAGGGTGAGGTAAAGGTTATGTTTTACTCATGTCCAGCTTAGTGTCCTATTTCCACAGCAGCCAGCAGCAGCTGGTAATTAGGGAAAGAATATAGAAGAGGTCAAGATTGAAAGGACACTTTGCTGCTATTTCCTCTGAGCTTTAGGAAGTCTGTGGCATAGGGATTTCCATAAACCAGAGTTTGAATTTGCATTCTTTTGCTTATTGGGTCTTGATGGGCTTTCTATGAATTTTTCTCATCACTTTCTGCACCATTCAAGTTTTGTCATATACAACATCCTGTGGCAATGAATTCTATGATTCAGTTATGTTGTGTAACAAAATGTTCTGTATTTTAAAAATCTTCATAGTAATTTCATTAGGTGCCCCTACTTCTCTTATCACAAGAAATGTGAATAGTTTTTCTCTGATCTATTTTCTGCTTACCTACATTCTATTATTTTCTCTGCTTTCCTAGAAAGCACCAGCTCAACACCTTTGTTGCTTTTCTCAGTACGTTTTTTGAGTACATTGCATCTTTTTTTGAGACAGTGTGACCAGCAGTTCAATCTATATTCATTTGAAGAATTTAAAGAATAGTGTAACTATATTTTTTTCTAATAATTCATATTTATTGTACCTTTTTGATGTCTATTGACTGACACTTTCATATATCTCTACTGGATAGCTCACATGAAGCTCATCACTGTGTATGTATAAACATAGGCACTTGGAGGAAAATTTGTCTTTATCCAGCACTTATCAACAGTGAATTTCACTTGCTGCTTTGTTTATGTTTTGTATTATGAAACATTTTTTAACTTTTCAGCATATTTTACTTCTCCACATAGTTTTTTATCATCAGCAAACTCCATCACCTTGTTATTCTCTCCTTAGCCTAATAATGCTGTAAGTTCAAAAACATGCATCTCTGTTGGGAGGATTCTCATTCATCGAGAATCTTTCTTCCTCTGCTGTGAAGTCTGGGCTCTTGCTTACTGTACTTTTAAGGATATTAAATGATGAGCCATCTCGTCCTACAACAGCTTCATTTCCTTGCTGCAGGACTTTGTAAAAAGCTTCCTGAAAGTACAAGTACACTGCTATCAACAGATTATTCTTATCCACATGATTATTGACTCCTATGGAAAACTATAGATTTGCCAACCACGATTAAAACAGTTGTTGACTTTTGCTGTTTTACTTATCCAGATGCCTTCTGACTTTATTATTACAATTTAATTTCTTCATGAAGTCTTGAGTAACACCAGAGGTCCTTTAATACCACAGAGTCCATCAAAGCTTTCTGTGCAAAAAACCCCAAAACACAAAGGAAAGTTACTGAGGCTATAAAACAAGTCTAAAGTACTAAAAGGTTGTGGTGCTGGGTCTTTTCAGAATTGCTTTAGTGATCCTGTCCTGGCTGCAGATAGGACAGAGGTCATTTTCTCCTTAGTAGCTGGTATGGTGCTGTGTTTTGGATTCAGTATGAGAATAATGTTGATAACACACTGATGTTTTGGTTGTTCCTGAACAATACCTTGACTCTGAGTCAAGGACTTTTCACTATCTCATGCTCTGCCAGTGAGGAGGTGCAGAAAAACTGGAAAGGGACCACAGGCAAGGCAGCTGCCCTAAACTGGACAGAGGGATATTCCATACCATAGAATGTCATGCCAAGTGTATGAACTGGGGGAGCTACCTGGAAGGGAGCTGATCAGTGCTCAGGAATGGGCTGGGCATCAGTCATCAGGTAGTGAGCAATTGCTTTGTGCACCATTTGTCTTTCCTGCTTTTCACATTTCTCTCTTCTTCTCCTTTTATTACAATTAGTAGTAGAAGTAGTAGTTTTTTATTATTATCTTTTACTTTGTTAATTATTATTACCTTTTACTTTGTTTCAGTCATTAAACTGTTCTTATCTCAGTCCATGAGTTCTATTTTCTTTTCTTTCCTGATTCCCCTCCCCATCCCATTGGTGGAGGGGGGAAGGGAAAGTGCAGGAGGGGATCCTTTCCTTCTAGTGGTGCGAGGTCTGGCACATGTGCCTCATGGATGGCAGAGACCCTCTCAGCCAGTCAATCTCCTCCCCAGAGCCCCTGATACTTTCTAGCCTTTCTACCCCCTCTGTGGCTGAGCAGCTCAGGCACCTGGCCGCAGCCCAGGGAGGAGTCATCTCTCTGCTGTCCAGTGCCACTGCCAGGCTCTGGCACGCTCTGCAGCCTGGCACCGGGACGGCTTCATGGCAGCTCCATTTGTGCCAGCTCCAGAGCGTGTCTGCTGGAGCAGCCTTGGAGTCTTCTTCAATGACACTGAGACATGAGCTGTACCCAAGGCAGAACTTCAACAACAGATTAGTAGGAACTCAAGAGGAGGCAAGCTCCAATTCAAATAACTGAATTTTTCCTTTGTATTTAGTACAAAAATAGATCAAGGCTAGACAATAGTTATTTTTCCCTTCTCACTGAGGTTTGCTGACCTTACTAAGATTCATGACTAAACTAGTATGCCGTATGTATTTCCAACATACCATAATTTATTAAGACCTATGGTTGGAAGAAATAAGCTTTTGACTTCTGAGAAATACAACAGCCTGTTTCCTTGATAAAAAGCATGTCACTAGTGCTTCACCCTTAACCCCTGTCAGTCAAATCACTTACAAACTTTGAGTCTTGATCCTGAAGCACTGGTGAAAAAAACCTTGACAGATAACCATTAATTACGTATGAGAAGAACTGCTCTTTTGAGATTTTGTACACAATATATGCTCACAATATTTCATCCTCAGATGAAATACAAGGAAAATAGCAAGACAGGCCTTCAGTAATTTTAAATGAAGCCTACAGAAGATCCCATCTAAACAAATAGAAGGAGATTAATAAGAGACAAGTAGGATCTGTAAAGCTGTCTATACACATAGGTTCTCAATGGTGTGTACAGCCTTGAAGCTAAATGTGGCTGAACACAGGAGAGACAACATACTGCAAATCATTTCAGGGGAAATTGTGACAGTAATCACAGCCAAGATAATAAAATGTGGGAGAGATGCAGGAGTTAAGATTAGAAATCTCAGGGGAAAAAACTACTCTATGAAGGATAAAGTTTCTTAATTCACAGATAATACAGTAATGGACAGCCTTCAAATGATTTAGCTAGCTAGAAACAATGGATTTGATTTTTGAGGATAACTTGTATTAATTTTCCCCAAAGGACAGAGTGAATAACCATCCACAAGTTTTATACATGATATTATGGGAGCAAATGAATCAGGCATATGCTTGTGATGTGGTGCCAGTGGGGGAGGGGAGAGACACCAGATGTTCCTTAAGAAGCAAGATTTAACAAGAAAGAAAAAGCAGAACTTCCTCCTAGTAAAATCAACATACTTCTTCTGGGTTTTCATTCAAAATAAAATTTCAGGAATGTCCTGCACAAATTTAGGTGGCTCAGGAAAAGGTATGTACAAAAGTCTTTCATATGCTTACTTAAGGGAAACACAAAAAAACAGGTAGCAAAGACTGGAACAGAATTCAGTCTTTTTTTAACTAATCCTTAATCCTAGAATGCACTGCCTAAGCAGGAGCAAGTAAAATAGAAAATCAATTATTCTTATTAGAATAAAAAATTTGCAATCAAAATGATCAGCTGTTGCCATTAGCCTTATTCTGAGATAAATTCTGATGATATTTTGGATGCATTTCTCTAGTAAATATCACTGTACTTTAGATGGCATTTCTACATAGAACTGACTGCTCATCACTGTTCTTAAGCCTGTCTTTTCCATGCGTCTGAGTAATTTTGTTCTAGTGAATTGAAAGGATCTTTTATCTTAGATATCTTCAGGTCTAAAGGTTGCAATGAAAACACATAACCTATTAGTAAAAGCCATAATGTTTTCTGAATTGGAAACTGATTTGGTGCCAACCAAGCATAATGAGGGTATGTGACAAGCAGTTGATTATTTCTTCAAACAGACAGAAATAGTTCATTGTATCACTTTAACCACATTATTAATTTGAAGATTATTAATGTTATAACCCCAAGAAGGACTGTGGACTTCTAAAGTATGTGGCTCTTCCTATAAACATGAGGAATACAGCCAGTCATGAGGTGCTGAGATTTTGATCACAAAACATTTTTCATGTTAATGCTCTGAATCAAGGCTTTCGTTTGAAATCTGAGTTGTGTTATGACTACTTAGTGTTCAGAAATGGTATAGAACCAGACTGAACTTGAACGACTGTATTCTAGCAGAGGGACATTCTATTTTATCATGAACCAGTCAGTTAATGTAAAAAGTGAATTGTAATCTGGCTCTATGGTTTCTGAGCAAGTACGAGCAACTTCGTTACAGGAATATAGTGCATTAACAACTTGATTAGCATTTAGTGAGTGTTAAGGAAAAAATAGTTACACTTACATGGCAAAAAGGATTAAGTCAATACTGTTTGCTTATGATTCAAATATCTGATGAATAGTCAATTTTCTGAACACGTTTCATAAGCAATTATTTATCATTTGCATAATTTATGCCTCTGTTGAGTATGAGATTAGCTAATAAATACTACATAGTCATCAATTATACTGTCAGTGCTTTCCACATTCAGTTGCAAAACACATGATGAAAGAAAAAAATGTCAGTGAATTGATGACACAAAGACAGAAGACTTGTCTACTGAAAACTGACTCTGTTCAGCTATTGCCATCACTAGAGGACATCTTTAAACTGCATGGGTATCTATGAACATGCATTCATACCCCTGGGGTTCAAATACAATTTCATACACCTCCCTGAAAGAACAGAATGTTCTGTTTATAATAAGCCACTACTGACCAGATAAATACAAACTAAAGACCTGGAGGTAATTTCATGTTTATTTGATAAGGTAGTCTATGTAAAGAGCTGAATATACACTCTATAAAGAGTGTAATTGCAGTTGAAACTAAAGTTCTGCCATAAACGTGGAGAAGTCCCCATATGATGTGCCTTTGTTCTCAAGGCCATATTTGAAATCTTCCATGTTGATATCACTGATATTCTAACAAATGTTGACACGTTATTGTAGAGTGGATCATTTCAACATCCAAACATAAATATACTTTGGGAAAATAAGAAAAAATACATATTTAGTTTTAGAATTTTTGTAATGCTAATTCTCTTGCTGTTTTATGAAAAAAAAAAAAGCATAAAACCAAGTTGGATGGGGACTATGATTCTCTAATTTTGCAGAGAAGCTGGGTAACTGCACGCCACAAAGCTTGTTAGTTACCTGAATCTCTGAAAATTCAGACCATATGCAGCTGAAATTGGGTACATCCAAAAATGTCAAAAAATTGTGGCATGCTTTTGAAATCTGACAAAATTCTTTTGCAAGATGAGATTAAGTGGAGTAAAATACCCTTAATTTATACTCACTTCTGCTGGGTTTCATATGCTTAGTATACATTCCTGTAACTATGCTCTGTATGCCAGTACAGGACATTTGTGAATCAATTAACATTTTTCATATATGTGTTACAGTTATGCCCCAGATTTGACTGTACGTTTTCTTTGCATGGTGTTTCTATCTTTACTATCTAAATTTAAATTATTGTATGAAGAATTTTGAAATCTGTCTAGAAAAGCAAAAAATTGCTTTGTCCTTAAAGGTGAAATGGACTTGTTGGGCTGTCCTAATTATAAATAGTCTCTCTTGGATTAGATTAGATACCAAACAAACAAAACTATAATATTTATGTATTCAACTTCTTGGTAAGAAGACAAAATCACACAGTGAATATTACAGTTCTTAGCTATTATGAAATTAAACATAAGGAGCAGTGCATCTTTTGATGATAAATATATTGTAGGGGTAAGCTGAGGTACCCAAAGTCCAAATGTTCTCCTCAGCTGGAGAAACCTCATATCTAGGTGTCTTACCTTTATTTTATACAGCTTCTTAAGAAATTAAAGATTTATTGAGCCATATTGGAAATACTAACACAGCAGGCATTTGATTCAGTTTTCTACTAAGAAAACAACTCTCCTATAAGAGATGCTCTTACAGCTTCCTGTCCTTTTCAGTGTTATTTCAAGAGTAATTGTATACAAAAAAATAACCTATACTTGAAGTATCCCAGTCCAGAATCAGGGACTGAAAACTCCCTTGTTGCTCATGTTTATTCTGTCTTGTCCCTTCAGAGTGACATTTTCTGCTGAACAGTGAACAGCATCAGTGGTCAAGGTAAAGAATGGGCCCCATGTCATTTCAGTCTTACAGGGAGCTGGTTAGTAAAATCAGAATTATATCCCTACCTGCTGAAGTCTGAAATTCCAGGTTTGCCATTTCTGAAGCTAGTATGCAGATGGGAGTTTCTTTCTTGTTGAGTGCCTAATCTGAAAAGAAGATGTGCTACTGTGAAACCTTATGAACAGCCACACCTAGCCCACAGTTCTCTGTGAAGAACCTGTTTTAAACACACCAATTTACTTAGTGTCACCTACTGGTTATCTCTTTTCAACTTCTCCCAGATTTATACTGACACTGAATTTCCCTTTGGAATAAATTGAACATTCTTAATCACAAAAATAGATCTGTGCAAATGTTTTTGCTTCTAGAACTGAGTACTTCCATACTTCATCATTCAAATTAGTTTGTTCCTAGGGAAATAGGCCTGAGAATGTGGGAGTTCTGCATGCCTCAGTTCTCCTCCCTCCTTCAGGGACTGCACGTGCATTCTGCATTCTGTTTAATTTTTACTGAAACAACATTGGAAACTGAGTGCAATATGTTTTTCTGTGTCTTAAGAGTTCATCTTTTTCACAAGGAAACAAAACCCCAAACAAATCCTGAATTATTTTACATTACTAAAAATAGGTTTCATTAAAAATTAAGAAAGAGGGTGGGCTTTTAAGAAGTTCTAATTCAAATTCATATTTTTGCCAATTATGGGTTTTGCAACCACACAAGTGGTAGTGTCTTGACCAGAGGTGGTAGTTTAGAATACTTAACAAAGGCATGCAGCATCCTCCCAGTGTTACATGACAGTCAGTGCCTCCAGAATGACTAAGGAAGCTTAAATGGGACATTTGGTTCAAGCTGCCAGAATGACATACTTGCCTAGAGGTTGTTTATATACAAATGAACACTGACTAATTGCCAAATGACTGACACCAAGGCTGTCACCTTGGAAAGCAGGTACAAACCTCCTTTCTCACAGAACAGAGTGAGGGGTTTGTGTTAGTGCCTGCTGCACTTTTGCCTGCAGCTTGGTCGCACTGCAAATTTGGCAAGACCTACTGCCCATATCCTGCACACCAGGCATGTAAACTGGCCCAGCCCTAAGGAAGCTGAACAGCCTCTGCTGGCATTTTGCTGGATTAGTTGCTAAAATTTTCACTTACTTTCACAAGCAACAAATCTGTCCCCGAAGAAGTGATATCGCTACCACTTGCTATGATTTTATCTTTTTATTCTCCTATGAAATACTTTTATATATAAGTTCAGACTTTGGAAATACTCTTACCCCATTGTGTCCTTTTCTATCTGACCAAAATGGATCCCTGCTTTTTTTCCCATCTTTTAGGATGCAGCTCAATCAGCTCTCTACCTGTTCTGGTTTAGGATTTGGAGACCTAGCTACAAGACCAGGTTGTGCAATAGATTAGCATAATGTGTTATAAAATATGACATCATAAATGCAGACATATTCTGTCAGACACTTCTGTAGCTACTGAACATGGGTTTGTGTATAATACCAATATGAAGGCATCTTTATTTGTGCCACAGTCTGACTTCTCATTTTGAGCTAATATACACTGGCACTGGAGACACAGAGGCTGGCATGAAACTTCCTCTCTCTCCCCCTCCCTTTCTGCTCTTCCAGCCACTTAGACTCATCTGTTGTTTTACAACTTGTGCTTCTACAGGTGTTTACACACAACTCAAACAGATCTGGAGATCTAACTGGGGATGATTGTAACCTCAAAACAAAATAATAACAAATTAACAAAAAAGTTTAGTTAGTTTTTACTAAACTAAAAGGTACTTTTAAATTGATCAGCTTTACAACACAGTTCATTCACCTGCCAAATGAATCTTTGTGCTTACACTCATAGCATGGGAAAAGAAACAAGTAATTAAAAGCAGGTAGGACCAGTTCCTTTTTTTTAGAGGGACAGTTTTACGTGGCTGAGTTACAGAGATATTTTCTCCAGTGATACCACAGGCCAGAAGATAAACCCAGAAGAGATCCTTGTTGCACATTTAGAGATCAAACACAGATTTATTAGTCCTCTTCAGCAAAATCCTGACTGTTTCCAGACATTTTGAGGACAGAAAGGCAGAATGATCTGTAAAGGTGTTCAAGATGAATAGAAGTGTAAAAAATTATAAATATTGTAGAACCCATTTATATTTGGTTTAGCTTTAAGGCAAAAGAGATACACGTTGCTTATGTACGGCGTGTTCATGTTGCTTCTACCAATTAAAAAGGAATGCTGCAAAGTTTTTCACATGGAAATGTAGGCTATCTTAAGTAACAGTACATTAGATTTTTAAAGTGACACTGGATTAAGTCTGGTCATTTTTCAGAGCAGAGATCTTTGTTAAAAGTCTTGCTGGCACAGGTGTGGTACAACTAAGGCATAACCAAGTTGCAACAGCTTCTTAAAGCCCCTACTACTGGATATTTGTGTTGCTGACACCTACTGAAGAATGGTTTGGATTGGAAAGGTCCTTAAAGGGCATCTAATTCCACCCCCCCTGTCATGGGCAGAGACACCTTCTGCTACACCAGGTTGCTTAAAGCTCTGTCCACCCTGTCTTGGAACAATTCCAGGGATGGGGCATCCACAACGTCTCTGGGCAACCTGTTTCAGTGCTTCACCACTCACACTAAAGAATTTCCTCCTAATATCTAAACCTGACCTCTTTCAATTACATTAGTCCTTGTAAAAATTCCCTCTCCAACACTCTTGTAGGTCCCCCATAGGTAGTGGAAGGTGCTTTAGGATCTCCTGGAGCCTCCACTTCTCCAGACTGTACCCCAACCCCCTCTGTCTTTATAGAAGAGGTGCTTCAACCCCTCAGATCATCTTTGTGGCTCTCCTATGGACTGGTTCAAACAGGTCCCCATCCTTCTCGTGTTGGGGGCCCCAGAGCTGAATGCAGTGCTCCAGGTGGCTGCTCCAGGTGGGAGAGCAGAGTAGAGGGGGAGAATCCCCTCCCTCAACCAGCTGGCCACACTTCCCTTGATGCAGCCCAGGATACAGTTGGCTTTCTGGGCTGCAAGTGTGCATTGCCAGGTCATGCTGAGCCTCTCATCAACCAACTACCCCCCAAGTCCTTCTCACCAGTGCTTCTCTCTGCTCAGCCTGTTTTTGTGCTTGGGATTACCCTGACCCAGGGACAGGACCTCATAACTGACCTGTTGAACTTCATGAGTTTTGCATGGGCCCACTTCTCAAGGTCCCTCTGGATGGCGAGCTCTGACTATATTCTTCCCAATTTAGTAACAGTGTAATATTAATTATTGTATTACAGTAATGCCTTGAAATTTTATCAGTAGTTTATGAGTGTCATGTATCTTAAAGAGTACTGTTACTTTTCTGAGCACTGATACCTAAATCTTGATTTTATAGTTAAAACAGTTAAATTGAAGGATTTGTTCTTGCTAAGTAAAAACATTGCTAAATGGATGCTTTTGCATATAGACAATGATTTTCAGTACTATGAAAAACACATTGCAGTAAGAAGTAGTCTTTTTATAGTTCAGTAGGACTATTTGTGAGGAAAGCCAGTGAAAGCAGCTAAAATAAATTCATAATTATCAAATATTTACCTTGAATACTTCATCAAAATGCTGTCTGAATCTGAATTTGTAGACTCTATTACAGCAATATAATGAAAAAACACTGCCTCAAGCTGCACCAGAGGAAGTTTAGATTGGATGTTAGGAAAAATTTCTTCATCAAAAGGGTTGTCAAGCCTTGGAATAGGCTGCCTGTGGAAGTGGTAGTCACCATCCCTGGAGGGTGTGGCACTTAGGGACATGGTTTAGTGGCGGACTTGGCAGTGCTGGGTCAGCAGTTGGACTTGATGATCTAAAGGGTCTTTTCTAACCTAAACAATTTTATGGTTCTATAAATATAAACCTGAAAGAGAAAAAAAAAGAAAGGACTATTTCAAACCACAGAATAAATACATGCAATCAATACAATAGCAGAGGTGTGTATGGGGCTGGAATACTGGTGGGCAACTGATCTAGAAGTTTCAAATGTGCTGATCACCATGACTATAAACTTGTTTCTCATGCAAAATGTAATAGATTTTGTCTAAAATAGAATCAGCAGTGCAAAAGACGAATCATAACTTTTTCATGGCAGAAACACTGTCATAAAATGAAAACTAATTACACTGCTTAGGGCAAGGCATATCTGGTTGGCAGAACTGTTTATATTCTAAACATCTAGTGGTACTTAGACCATGCAGTGACTCTACAGCTCCAGATTTATTCACTAGTCTTGGAACAGACAGATTGCTCATCCATTTCTACTGGCAGATCTTGGGGAAAGGAAGGAGGAGCTAATTGTGTCAAAATTTTCTTGTTCTCTTTCAGTGAAAGGTTTTATTTGAAAAAAGTCTTGAACATCATTATCTCCTGAGCAAGAATTGATTTGAGTAGTAGAAAGGTTGATTTGAGTGTACTGTTTAAATCAAGTAACTCTCAGAAATCAGCACTCTAAAATGCTGACGTTAAACTCTGATTTAATTGAGCAGCTGCTACAAGTGAATAGGAGTTGAAATAGCTCAGCACTTTGTTCAACTGTTCTGCATGTACACAATAGATTTGGCTCAACAAGACCATTTTTTATTAAACAATGCCTTAATTTGCAGCTAGATGCAGCATATAATTGCATCATACTCATATTCGAATATAAGCATGTTAGCTTACAGTTCTGCATTGTCAAGGTCTATGGCAAGGTACAAATACCATTATATGGCCTCAATACATACAGAACACATCGCAGAACACATCATAAGGCAGATCTTAATAATGAGATTCAATGCCTTAGGTATTTCTTTTTCTGTGAAACTGTTGTATTGTGTTTAGATTAGTTTTATTTTTTCAAAACTTAATAAGTTCCAAGAACTATGGTGATGAAGAATGCAAAGGTACAAATGAATACCACAAATCACATGTCTTTTTCAAAAAGAAAGAAAACGTGTATACCTAGTAAGTTGTGCTGGAAGTCTAAAGTGACCTAGTCGGTTCAAAGGTTGAGTCGGGTATCGATGTTGGCAAACATTTAAGGAGGGCACCGGGACACGTCTGGCTGGCACAAGCAAGGGCGATGGCATCACACAGCAGGGACACTCGGAGTGAGGGAGGGGTCAAGAACAGAGCAGCAAAGCCACACGGTCACGGCTGCTCCTGTTTTACACTTGCAGTGGAAAAACATCTTCGCATCCACGACTGTGAAAAGATTTAAAAGTAAGAGATTGCCTTGGTTTTCACGCTTGGGAGTGCTGAGACAGGAAAGCTTAAAGTTCATAGAAAGCGTTGCAGCACATGGTTGTAAAGCACTGAGCTTCCACGAACCACAACCAACTCCCCGAACTGTGAGTGAGCCCACGAAGATGTACAGGTGGCTGTGAGCCCGCCCGAGGCCAGAAGGAAGCGGCGTCCCGGCCGCCCCGGTGGCGGAGCGTTCGGCGGCCGCTGGCTGTGCCGGCCCCGCCC
>VZSE01014220.1:99268-272381 GCA_013398275.1 Promerops cafer | reverse complement strand
GGGCGCAGGGCGGGCGGGGAAGTGCCGGCACATGGGCCGGGGCCGGGCGCTGCCGGCGCCGCGCCACGGAGCGGTTGCACCGGGGCTGCGTCTTACAGCAGAAAACCAACTGAACGTCTTCCTGATTTCCGTGATACAACTGCTACGCTTCCTTAATTAACTTCCCTTTCCTGGTGTTTTTGCATACCAGGTTGTAGGAAAGCACCTGGAGCACAAGCTCCTCGACTGGGGATGTCCTTTGTTTACGCGGTTGTTTCTGCCTCTCAGGTGCTCCTGAGGAGCAAGCAGCATTACTGGGAAGTAGGCTCGGGGATGCTGAGGGCAGAAGTAGTACCTCTGCCGCTCAGTGGCCAAACAGGTCAGTCAGGAGACAGTAGGAGGTGACTCCTTGCCCCGTGCCTGGGAGGAAGAGGGCTGCTGTTGTCACCCTTTTTCTTGATAATGCTGTTGGGGCTGTTGGTATAGGTATTGTAAGTATCGGCTGTGAGCACTTATATTGGTAAGAAATACCATGAAAACTGGAAGGGTGGTCAGTGAATGCACACACACTTGTTTATGAAGAAGAGGAGCACGCAGTGAGAACTTGAGAGAAGTAATGCTATTTATTGGAAGTTTAAAATGAGTCATGATGTAACTAGTAAGAGCAGCATGATCTAGTGATTTCTTGGAAAGAGAAAGACACATGAAGTTAAGTTTGTGAAAGTGCTTTGTAATAAATAAAGAGGAGTATACAATGAATAGTAAATGTTTTACTTTTTTTCCCTGTTTTAAGAAGCTCTGTGCAAAGTGGATGAATGAATGTTTGTTATAGTCTAGGTGAGGTTGAAGTCAGGTTTCTTTTGAAATGAAATATTGAAACACATTAAGTTTTTTTTGTTACTGTAGGTTATTTTGGAAGTTTAAAATAGTTGTTTTCCTTGAAGGGAAACTAGGTCTGCTACTCAGTGTAGTAGGCAAGGTAATAGGAATGCCCATGCAGCCAGTCAGATGTAGATGGTGTTTCCTTGTGTGCATTGCACGGAAAGGATAATTGGTAACTGGCTATATTTACAATGCCTCTCTTTATTTATTTCATGTCCCTCCCCACAATATACACAGGGAGAGAAAGAGACAGTAACTTGTTTTTCAGCAGTAAGTGAAGTACCTCAAATAAGGCCTCTGCAAACAATTAAAGACTTTTTGACAAAGACTACTTACACTCTTTTGTGGAACCAAAATGGCAGTAAAATGCTTTAGCAGCTTCTGGTCTTTTAATTTCTTTCAAGGCCTTCTGTTCAGCTGTTAGTATAAAGTGTCTCCTATATACATGGGATTTCTTGGAGGGAAAGGCTCTATTTTTCTCCCTCTTCTTCTGGGAGAAAGGATAAACTTAGACTGCATTGTAATGGTCTGGGGTTTTTTCCTTTAGCTTTGAGCAGAAAATGTATTTTCTCAGATGCTTTCATAATGTAATGATTAAAATTTGTGTTCATGACAAGTTCTAGAATGCAGGGTGAGTTTCTGTGTATATGGACTTTAATACGCCTTTTTCCTCACCTAGGCAGAGCATGCTGTGCAAGGCAAGTAGACCTTGGGCCTCCCGTGCTGCCTTCCCCTTCACAGGGTTTCTATCAGTTATGGGCAGAAACAAATTCTTGTGATTATAGAATTCTTCTGTCGAGCATTTTGCTGGCTTTCACAAACCACCTGTGCCCTGGTAATGGGTGCTGAGGAATCTGTAACAATGATTACAATGCCTCATTTGAAATTAAACCTCTCTTAATTAGAGATGGGTCCCCTGGCATTAGCTTAAGACTTAATGGCAGATTCTAAATGCTCCAAATGCTTAGTCTCTGTAGTGTTTTGGATCCAGGCCTACCTATTACTGTAGTTTTTGTTCCCTACTTAGGGCTTTCAGTTTTGTGTTTGTTTGTTTGGGCTTTTTTTGCCTTGTTTTTTTGAATGGTTCAGTTGTGACTGTGTTACTTGTTAAGAGAATAGTTCTTCATAAATGCCTTAAAACCATGTTTCAACTTCTTTGAAACAAAAACCAACCTTTTTTAGCTTCTACAATGAAGTATCTCTATTTAATTAATGTAATATTAATAATATTACCTTTTCTGTTTTCATGCTTGTCTTTTGGAACAGTTGAACAGCTTTTCTATCAGGTTTCCAAGTCCAGGGAGGCAAGTCTGTCTAAAGGCTGTGCTTTAAATCACTTCTTTGGACACACGCAGAACAGTCTGTAGTATTTCTTAGTAGGGAGAAACGACGCACTGGAAGACTGAGTCGTCTTCATAGGAGGCTGTAAACCTGTTTATCCGGTTTACACTGTTTGTGTCAGCAGCCTAGTCAGTGAAAAAAACTTTATAAAGATTTTTTGTCTTTTAATGGTTGTCATGGAGGATAAAAATGCAAATATAATCAGAAAGTCAAGAGAAAGCATCAGGCTTTAGTAAAGACACTCTCAATGTCAGAGTGTAAAGTTTTCTTTTTTAAAAAAGGCCTGTAAGCTTTGAAATATAACTTCTAAATATAATCTACTGATAATTTATAGGAAGAGCTAACATGTATGTATTCAAGCCTCGATTTATCTAGAAACTTTAGCTAGAACAATGTCATTTTATTATGTACTGTAGGTGTTAGCATGCTGAAGTTGCCTGTGGTTTTAGTTGCTTTAAGATGCAATTCAAGGCTTTAGGGAATATGTGATTAAGAATTCTCTTTTCTGCAGAATTAACTTGAAGGCTCAGTTTAATTTGAGTCTCATCTATACAAACCTTTTACTTAAATGAGCCAACAGCACATCCCATGGTTCAGTCTGCTGTTTGCTTTGCTGTGTAAGAAGAATGTGACCAGCAGTCAGGGACATGGTTTTGTTTCTTTTCTGTGACACTGCTGAGGCTATACATTGAGTGTGCTCTTTGGTTTGTCTATCACTTTTATGGAGAGCTGCTGAGGAACTAGAGAGGGACCAGCTGGTGTATTTAGGGGCACAGGGCATATGACTTGTGAGGAGGGGTTGAGGGAGCTGGGCTTTAGTGATGCAGAGGGAGACCAAGGCGACTTAAGAGACAATCTAATTATGACCTACATGTACCTAGAGGGACACCCTCTTCTCAGTGCTAAAAGATCAAGGAGCAGCAGCAGCCATGAGTTTTAGCTTAGGAGGTTTAAATTAGACAATAGAAAAAAACTTCACACGGAGTGGTCTGTCACTGGGACAGCTTTATGCTGACCTGATTTGATGTTGACAATAATTCTACTTCAAACTGGAGGCTGGAGTAAATGTATTCAAGAGGTTTCTCTTCTGGATAACCCTTTGATTCTGTGAGAATATACTTTCATACCTGGAGTTTTATGCTTCTTCCCTCCTAGATATTTTCACCACACTTCTCTCTGTGGTCATTTCATGGAGGGAGAAGATACACTGCACAGGTAGTGCTGACATCCCGCAGTGTGTCTCTCATTAAGGAGAGAAGTTAAATAAAAATCAGTGATTCAGAGACTCCTCTCAACCAGTCTGTCAGGGAAGTTCTTGTAGCTGCCTTCTATTGAAACTTTTGTTGCTGTTGTTTTTCTCCCTCAGGTTTAACTTGATTGTTCAGTTCTGAACCATGTGGCCTGTGGGCTTATTTACATTTCTTTCATACCAGCTTTGGAGTCTTGATTGGGAAGGTTACCACACAAAGTATATCCAGTAAACTGCGTGGCTTGTCAGTCCTCTGTTCTATGGTCAAGGTAGCAGCAGTGCATTAGAAAGATAAAAGTGCAGTGCCAACTTGCCATTTCTCAAGTCCTGCTGTAAAAGTTAGTATCTTTCTTTCTAAAAATCTGTCTTAGAATAAAGCAAATATAAGAATAAGGCAGGTTATTTTCTCCTTTCATCTTTATTCAGTACCTCATTTTTAAGAAAATAGCAGGTGTATGTTAAAGCAGGAAAGAAGATTCAAACTGGTGAGATGCACTTCTGTGAGTTTTCTTGTACCCACTGTTCCGGATGAAGCACATATGAAATGTACCAACACCCTTTACAAAGACTCTAATGCTTCGCTTTCATGTCTGAAAATAATTCAGTTGGTACAGGCATAAGAAGCAAATGTGATCTTGGAATGTATCAGGCTGGTGACTCAGTCATCTTGTGATATGTTAATGTATGCGCAAGCTCTTCTTCAGACTTCTGTGCTACTAGTGTACAGGATTTCTTGAGTATTCCCTTGGTGCATATGATGTTAAATGATCTTTTACTTTAGGTTCTGCTTTGTGCTATTGCATCTTTCCCTGCTTTTATTCCTCCAAGCTTTGGTACTTCTGAATTCATTATGTGTCCTTTTTTACCCAGCCTTTGCTGTTGATTGTCCTTTTGCGTTTGTCTGCTGATGTGCAATTGAACTGTGTTAAAAACTACTCAATTGGGATCTCATTAATATACCCCTCCATTCTCCTGATTCATATTTCTCTCTCCTCTGAATTCTCTTACTGAATCTTTTACGTATTTCACAATTCTTTATCCAGTTTTTGCTGTTCAGCAGAATTCTGATGTATCAAATGTTTACCTGAAGTTTAGTTTATAAACTAATCTAGCAGATGACTGAAACATATTTTTTTCTAGTATTCTGGTATCCCTTGACTGCATTGCATTTTTGTTTTAATGTGTCATGTTGGTTGTGTTTTAATTTTATTTTTTCTGGTTAATTTCCATTTCTGACATTCAAACAGTTTAGAAGGTGATATTTTATTGAGAACCCATATACTCATAGCAGCATTTCAGGTCATTACATGTATTGAATAATAATTTTCTGTTCATCAGTAAGCAACACACCTTGTGTTACATGTGTAAATCTCCCTCTGGCTTGGTTTGATGGGGTGGCCTTATGTATCTGTATTGCCTGCCAGAAGAATCAAAGGAGTCATAGTTACAGATAACTCAAATTGCAAGATTGTTTAGCCCTGCTCAGTAGGGAAGATGATGACTTCAGGCTTGGTCTCTCAGTGCTTTATACCACTTTGGAAATGTCCAGAGATGGAAACTGCACAGCTGCACTGGTCAATTAGGGTTTTTTTCCTTCTGTCTACTCAGAAGCCCTTCTGTTTCTTCTTTGTCTGTTACCTTTTGTTCTCCTGCTATATGTCACTGAAGAGACTGTCTCTATCGTCTTGACATCTCTGGGAAAGCTATCTAGAAGGTATAGGATGGCTGCTGTTACAGTCCTTCAAAACCACCTCTCCTTTGGACTGGAGAGGCTCTGTTTGCCTGACCTCTTCTCACAGCCCCCGACTACCTTGGTGTCCCTTCACCAAAATAGTTTTGTTTATCTGTGCCTTTCATATATTGAATGGAGGCAGGGGGAGGGACACGAGAGCCAGTATTCCAAAAGCAGTCTCAGTGCAAGGATAATAGGTGTGCTCTCAGTCTGCTGACCTCTGTTCATAGTAATACAGCTGAGGATGCTGTTGATCCCCCTTGTTTCCAGGTCATACTTCTGGCTCCTGTTTTGGCTTCTGCCTACCAAGACCCTTGGGGTTTTTTTCAGCAGTGCTCCTTGGCTGAGCAGTGCCAACACCAAGGGCTCTTCCTTCCTGTGCAGAAGACTTGTCCTGCTGAATTCCATAAGGTTCCTTTCAGCTCGCTCCCCAGCCTGTCCAGCCCTGCCATCATGTATGTTGACTGGTCCCCCCAGTTGATCTGCAAACCTATTGCAATAAACTTGTACAGTAAGATGGTTACTCTGCAAATGACTCCACATCCACAGCAGATCCCTTTGCATATGAGCAGAGCTGTTGTAGTGCACAAGTCAGCAGGATAAGCTGACTGACTTTGAATTCTTAGAAAGGGTAGGTATCATGGGCTTAGATAATGTGATAAGGCAAAGTGTAAATTATTGAAGATGTGTAAGGATATAACTTGATATTGCTGCTTGATGGTCAAACTGCTGATGTGGTATTGTGTAGGCTTGAGCATGTACAATGAAATGGGCTTTTATATATCTGAAAGAGATGGAGAGTTGTTATTGGACAAGTTGACTTGCTGTATCAATAGTGCAGACAAGATTTTTGCAAGTTTCTATTAAAAGATGTATTTGGACTGCAGAGAGATTGTACAGAAGGTGGAGATTGGAGTTGGGTGGTTTCTAGTGTATTAAAGTGTATACATGTAAATTGCAAATGGAACAGGAAAGGAAGCTTACTGTTGGTTAACAGATACTGTGGCATAATCTGAAAATTTGGTAAAGCATTTCTGTTTACTTTGAATATGAAATCTTATTTTAGAAGAAAGCCCATGTGATGCACAGGAGTGTCATGCACAGAGCACATCCCAGCCATTTGGAGAAGTGTTCTGTCTTAAGTTTCTCTTCAATAGTTTTTATTCCTGAAATCATAAATTTAATTATTTCTGCCTCCGTGCTATGCATCTAACTGGATAGCAGAGTGTTGTGTATGAGGGCGATCACAAAATGAACTTGGATTGATGCTGTATCTGTATTGCAGGACAAAGCTATTTTGATGTGTTCGACGTGCTAGTGCAACATTAGCAAGGTCTCAGCTTCATTGAGCTTGGAGGTTTGCTGAGAAAAACGTGAGCAAAAGCATCATGTGAAGAGCAGTGATAAGGATCAAGAGTTTTGAGAGCATGACTTGGAAAGACTGAATCACAGAATAAATAGCAGTTGCTTAGCAAGAAGAGACTGAAGGAGGCATTATGACATTTCCATGGTCTGAAAACCTACCATGTTGGCTAAAAAAACTGCAGACTACAAGTATCTTCTAGGCTACTGTTAGGGCCTCTGTTTCTGGTTCCTAAGACATCGGAAGATAACTGAAAATAATATTCCTGTAATTATCATAAGCATATCTATCTGCAGGAGGGAGAGAAGGGTTAATGAGACAGTTGCTGACTGAAATGTAGTCCCTGCTGTTAGGAGAGTCAGGTCATCAGGTCTTAGAGAATATAAAGATTTCCTACTTTAATCTCTTTCATTTCTTTATGAATGGATTATAATGATCTAATTGTTATTGAGCAGAACTAATCTAATAAAGATGTAATATCTGTGCTTCCTGTTTTATCAATTAGCAAGTTGTTTCAATGTACTGCTAAATAAAAATGTATTTGAAAATATTTCAGACTTTTTTTACTTTGATTTATTATGTGCTGCATGTTTAAGATCCTGTGAAAAACTGTGTCCTAGACAAGAATTTGACAAAGTTTCTGCCTTCTCTTTTTTTTTTAAACACTTGCAAATCTGATGCACAAATGTGCAGTTCTTGTGGGGGGGTGGAACAGTGGATGAATAATCTTTTCCTTACCTTCTTGATCATAATAAGCTTGATACCTCAAGCTCAGTTATTAATTTTAAACACTTTGCAATAATTGTGGACTTGTCTAGCTTCTTTGCTTTTTCTCAGAGGATACTTGCTTGGTTTATCAATTTATTTCTCTGGAAAAAGGGATTTTTGTTATTTTTGGTACATTGGAATGAATAGAATAGCAGCTGAGAAACATTACAAGTTGAGATTTAATCTTACTGTGCAGACAGGAAGGTTAAAGGAAAGTGAATACATTTTTCTCTATGCAGAGCCTGAAGATCCTCCTAAGCAGTTCTTAACTTGTTTCCTTATCTTTACCAGCTCTTAGTGCCAGAAGTCCAAAGGATGTGCTAAAGCATCAGTAAACAGCAAATTGAAGGTCTACAACTAAGCTCAGATGGCATACTAAGAAATGAGGAATGCTACTCTTGTCATAATAATTTGAGCTAGCAGTGCCACAAGAATGTTTTCAGTCAACCAAAACTCAGTGGCACAGGGTCATATAGAGGAAGTTTATAGAAGCCCTGCAATAAATGTTGGAATTTGACTTGAGTTGTTTTGAGTTGAATGCCACTGACTGTTTCATACTTTAATGTCAAAGCTGCCTTATTGAAAACTTCATCTTCCTAAAACATAATGTTCATAAACCCCCTTTTCCTATCTTGTGTAAGTATGTTGGAATAGTGCGTCCTCCTTTCTGTGTTGGATGTTGATATGTAATCCTTCTTATGCTACAGCTATTTAACCTCAAGATTCTGAGCCCATGCATTCAGACTAAATATTGGTCTTGTGTCATTTTGAACACTGTGTTCTGCATCTTTCTAGTTCTAGTCTTTTAAATCCTAGCTGAAATATTTTCTTGTCATTTGAGGATCTGGCATGCACTTTTTCACTTCAGTGTTTCAAGCTGTTGTGGAGGCCTGCCCAGTCCTGTGAAAAGGTAGTTGAGAATTAAAGCATGAATCCTGATATTACAAAAAGTCTTGTCTTCTTTCTGTCTAAAACAGCACAGCTAAGAGCTCTGATAACCTAGCACCAGAGGTCCCATGTTAAACAAGCTACTTGACTCTTCACATTGTATTTAGTGTGAGCAGTGGTGTCAGGTTTTTCTTGGTGTGGTCTGAGAGCATCAGCCTTTGTTAGCCTCACTGGCTTGATGCTGGCAGATGAAGTAATGGTTGTGTGTAACCTAATAAAATGAGCTCGTGTGCAACAGTTACCTGGAAAATAAGTAAAATGAAAGCATCAACGACTCTTGTTGGATCTGAGGACTTTTTAGTCCACTGCGTTCTATGCTGGCAGTTGTTTCAGCTTGCATGTGCTTCCTAGAATACTAGGGACACTGGAATGGCTGCAAGATGCATTTACTTTGCCCTCAGAAATTAATAGCCAGCTCATTTAGCGAGAGATAGAGGCTTTGTAGTGTGTCCTCAGGAAGATTGTGTTCATGTTTCTACTACTCTGACCTATTTTCACCACTGAAGTACATCCTAGTTTTGTTTCTGAGAGGTTAGGTCAAAATGGATGTGTTCTGTATGTGTTCTGTTCAAAATGGATGTGTTCTGAACACACAGCTCAAGCACTTGGGCTGTGGGCAGAGGTGTGGATTTTGATAGCTTGGCCAGCTGGGTAGTCAGCACACACAGAGCTCAGTGTTGCCTGCCTCCATCTCAGGAGACTTACATTGTGTCAGGTTATGAAACACTTGAATCCTGTACCCATGTAGCGAGGGGGAGGTAATGCCTTAACAGACTGAAGGAATGGAAGTGGGCACTGATGGAAAGGGCAGGATTTACTGCTTTAGGTATGGGAGGGAAAGACATCAAAAAACCCTTACTGCAGACTACAAGTTCCTGCAATACTTGTGGTAGGAGTTCTCCTGGCTTTCCTACAAGGTGCCTTCAACAGGGACCTGCCTTTCCTACCCCTACCCTCTGTTTGATCTTACTTTCCTGAAGTTACCAGAGTTCTCTCAAATCTCTGAAGATGGTGAAGGGCCTAGAATGGAAATCATACAAAAAGTGGCTGAGGTCACTTGGTCTGTCCAGCTTGCAGAAGAGGAGGCCTCATAGTGATTGCAGCTTCCTCAAGAAGGGAAGTGGGAGGGACTGCCACTGGTCTCTTCTCTTTGACCAGTGATAGGGCCCAAGGGAACAGCACGAGGCCATGTCAAGGGAGGTTTAGGCTGGGTATTAAGAAAAGCTTTCTCAAGCAGAGAAGGACTGGGCACTGGAACAGTCTCCCTAGGGAAGTGTTTGCAGCACCAAGGCTGCCAGAGTTTGGGCAATGCTTTCAGGCACATGGTAGGGTTCTTGGTGTTGGCCTGGGCATGGCCATGGCCAGGAGTTTGACACAGTGATGCTTGTGAGTCTCTTCCAGCTCATGGTATTTTTTTATGGTTCTGTGATTCTGTCTAAAGCAGCAGTGAAGGTTCTTCTGCTATGAAGAACAAATAATTTCCCATTTTTATTTCTGGCATAAGGAACAGAAGTGGATATTTGTGCAAGACTTCATTCTGCTGCTCAGTTACTGGAGAGGGACAAGATAATTTATCTTGACCTCTTGAGTGGCACCTGTCTGCAAGCTCTTCAGACACTTGACCCAGTAAGAAGAAAAATAAAGTTAAATCTGGGTTGAGAAAAAAAAACCCCACAAACTACATGGGGCTATATACAACTGAAAAGTGTATATATACCGTGTGTGTGTGTATATATATATATGTCATATGGGACTTCTTTACTTCCATCTAATGGCAGTGAGGAGGGGAAGAAGACATCTTCTGGGCTAAGGGTTCTCCATTTATAGATTATTAAGGCACGTATGGCATCCTGGATGAGATCAGTCTGTTTTCAGTTGCATCCTTGGACTTTTTCTTAGGATTATTTGACCCAGACTGCTCTTGAAAGAAAATGATTATGCTATTGGCAAAGCTTTGATAAGGGCTGAAAAATTTGGAACAGCTACAGTCAAACAGCTGTTAGGTTTTCTGTAGCTTGCTGAGGAAGCACCTGTTGTGCTGCAAGGTTAGGTAAAAACTTTGGTAATAAAATATTTGACCTAGACAAGGAGAACGTTGGCTTCTGCTAAGCCTGCATGCAAACTTCTAGTGTATTTTATTCTTATTGAGTTGGTTTCATTTCCCTCAGAGACATTTGTAGTATGTTTAAACACTATGAATATAGTCAGAAATGAATGTTTGTTCCAGCTAAGTTTTAAAAAGGTGCTATTAGTAAATAAGGGAAGAAGTACCTTTTAATGTATTGAATGAAGATAGCAGTGTGCAGAATTAGTGTATAGGTTTTTAGAATTGCTAGAAACTTTTTAGAAGTAGGCTTAGTCTTGAATATCATTCATAGCTATAAAAACTTATCATAATTAATACTATCTATAGATCAATTCTAGATATGGGTGCATTCTTCCTCAGGCTTTTTTCAATATATAAAAAAGGATGAATTAGACTGAAGTTTATATCCTTTTTTTACCTATATAAAGAGTACCACAGGAGATTATTTATGTTGGGTCTGCTAGAAATCACTACTTTGTCCTGTGTGGCTTGTCCTATATAGCAAATGTAAGATATTTCTGATTTAGGTTTCTTATGGTTTTTTTTTTTTTTTTTCCGAGATTTCATTTTGTTTCTTCTTCTTTGGCAGAACTTGCTGTGTAATTTACATTGTGATTTCCCTGCCCTCTATATCTTGATAGCTTTGGCTATCCATGTAGAAATTTGGGAGGGGGTGGATGAAAGTTGTGCTGATACTTGTCCAGTCTCTTTTCCAGTGTTGGAGTTGTGATACTAATTAAATCTAATAGTGCACTAAAGATGCTGCTGGTTTATAGCGTTTCCTTAGTACTTCAGGTGAGGCTTAAATGGATTACACTAAGTTTTCTATTCTCAATGTAGCCATGCTAAAATATTTTTTAAAAATACATTTGATAATGTTTCTTGCTTCTATTCAATTTGGCTTGAAATATTTGAGTAAATTATGGTAACAAATTTGAATGTATCAAAATGGGAGTATAACTAACCTCATTGTAGCATGAAGACTTAATGTCTCATTCACATAAGTATTTTGGGCTCTTTAATAGCAGATATTTGACTGTTGAAGGTGGAGGCCATGTAGTAGAAGAGATTAATATAAAAAATCCATGTGCATGTATAGATGCAGATATTAAAACTCTCACTTTTCTAGAGATGTATGTGCTTTCTGTTGAACTGTATAACTACACTGGTGCATCATGATTATCATAAATATCAAGCCAGTTAGTATAAAATAATAGAGTATACTTTAGTTATAAATGGTTGCTTGCTTGGCCTGTGAAATAGGTCATCAAAATACAGTGCTCCAATAAAAAGAACAGTTCTGAATTTGTATTGTTTATGTAGAATCTTTAGTGTTTATTTACTAGCTCTGTGTGTTTGCTACAGACAGGATAATTATGAATTTGGTACTAATGCTCCTTATTTTATAAAAAAAGCTTTAAATACTCTGTACTTATCAAACAGTGACAAAAAATCTCCAGTGATTAGATCAAACATACAGGAACTTTAGTTCATCTCCCCTCAGATGAAAGCAGACTGGGTATGACACAAAATCAATTAAACACAGCAATTCCAGAAATGTTGCTTGCCTGATGGGGTCCTATTTAGTCTTCATTAATGGCTTCCTGGATAGCAGCAAGTACTTCTGCAGTTAGTTGGTTTCCAGTTATCAGTTGTTTGTATTGGTCAAATTCTTAGAGCATTGCAGCGGAATGAAGTCCCTATTTTAGCAGCTGCTGTCTGTTGGAATCAGCAGGAGTAAGCTGTGTAACTGGTGGATTAGATGTCTGCCCACGGGGCTGTAGTCAGCAGCCTGTGACAGTACTGAGAGAGGAAAATGAATTTAACACACGCATTGCCTCAATTTTTTTCAGACGCTGGCCAGAAGAAGACCCCAGACAAGAAAGATGGGCGACGAATGTCTTTTCAAAAACCTAGAGGGACTCTTGAATATTCTGTAAGTTACTGCTTTGTTGCTAGAATGTTACTGCAAAGCAAGTGCAGGATAAAAAGTTGTATTACAAGACATAAGCAAAACTGTAATGTGTATTGCCTTTAATGTTAGAATTCTGTGTATCTGATTAGTTTAGTTTGACAGAAATTAAATCAGGGAATTAGCTGGTAGTACTAATGCTGTTTTTTCCCTTTAAGTGCCTTTTTTTTGCCTTAGAAATCCCAAGCTAATCAAACTGTTGACTGGTTCACTTTTAGGTCACTAGTTAGAAACAAATAACAATAGTTACATAATTATGTGCAAGTTCTCTGCTTTGAGCATTATTAATAAACTGTTGCTGTCAGGGGAAATAACAGAATAAAGTTGGGAAGGGAAGCTGTATCTTGATACTGACTTTCTGGTATTCTAATAATTGCTGTAGATCTGTGCCTTTTACTGTATAACTCTGTTTCTGCATCAGTATCTGAAAATGGAGCCTTTCCCTGTTCTGTTCTTGAAATGACCCTCAAACTGTGCTGCAGTCAGCTTTCACATTTGTGGTTACTAAGGGAAACAGAAGTGAGAAGTATCTGTCTTGTGTTATGTACTGGAAATATAATTAAGCCTCTAAATAATGCTTATAGAGTTGATGTTAAAATAGGGAAAGTCTGCCACAGTTATCTTTGAATGCTTTTGAAGCTGGACATGATAAATAAAAATTAGAACTTCTTTATGAAAAGTCTTTACTTGACCTCTTGATGTTTTCTTAATCCAGGAATAAGAGATATGGGGAAGACTTAACTCTGTTACATTAAGCCAAGCTGTGATAATTGCTTAAGTACTGAGAAGGCTGTGATGGTCTTTTGGAGAGAGACAGTGTGTTTGTAGTGGAGCAAGAAGCATTTCATTAACGTGGCTTTTATTGGAATTTGAATATAATTCTAGCCTGCTCTAAAGACTTCCTTGAAGTTGAAATTCAAAATAGAAATTTGTGCTGCTTAGGTTCTAGCAGTTGAAGAATGTTAATGTAAATGTGACTGTTGTTGATGTTATATTATCATTATAATCATTTGGTCTGAAATACCTGGAAGGAACAGTCAGGTGTAGCTCTGTATTACTGGCATCCATACTCAGTAATTCGTGTAACTTGGCTCTTACTGCCATGTGGATGCTTTTGCTTTGGTATGTGACATTCCAGGCAAAGTAAAAGCAACGAGCTCTCTCCTTTTTTTAACTTGGTGTGTGTTTGTGTCAAGTTGTCATGTACTTCTGCAGGTTTTTGTGTTCCAGTAGGTGGGGTTTTAGATCCAAAAATAGCTTTCTTAATATGTACTGAAGTATGCATCACTTCCTTGTGAGTCAAAAAGATGATTCACAGGAATCAAAGGCTTTTTGTCATTAAACTTAGTCTACCTTCTAAAGGAGCCTGTTGCATGTATGGAACATGGTGCATTTCAGCTTTGCAAATACCATATTCTGTCAGGTCTTGCTGTATGTTTCTCTCATGAAGCTCATGAAGCCTTTGAGTAGTATCATGTTTGGTTAATATTGCGTGCATATATTTTAATAAAATGCACAGATATAGCCTTTAGGAACTGAGCTTATACTCACTGTAAGAGAGGTCTGGTAGCTATTGTGTTAATTTGCTACTGTTGTTATTTATTACTTTATTATATGTGAAGAGGTGCACTTGTGCCTGGTTTCTGGCTTTGTTTTATTTCCTGTCACAGTGACGACACATGTACACACACATGTATTTATGTACCTGCATGTGTTGCTTCTTTGAGAAGTAGTAGAGAATGAAGGCAGAAACCAGACTCCCCCTCACCTTCCAGCATTGTTGAAGATAGTGGGGGTTTTGCCTTTTTTTAATATGTTAGTTTTTCCAGTGGCTACATGGTTTTAGGAGGCAAAGTCTTTAATTGTATTAATGAAGTTCGGAGTGAGTTGGCATCTTACTTGTGCAAACTGTGGGGTTTTAATATGAAGTACACTTCACACCAGAATTTTTAGAAAGAAATTACTATGGGACAAATAATAAAATAAATTTTCTCTTTAAAGCTAAAGACAGAATGCAGTTAATGTTTAAGATTTTAATCTAAAATTCCCAAGGCATGAAAACTTGAACCTGCTGTTCTGTATATAGCAGCAGAGAGAAGATGTCAACAGATATTGTACTAATTAATGGACATAAGTCCTGAACTGCCTCTAATGGATACAGAAAAAACTGGGGTTTTTTTTGCTGATACTGCTTAGACAGTGAACAGATACCTTTTAATAGAGTTTATCCTTTTCTCAATGTGAGTCAGCATATTAGATGCAAGTTGATATTGTCTGTTGTTTCAGAATTCAGGGTTGCTGCTCAAGCAATATGTTTTCCCCTTCAGCCTTTTTGTTCCATGTTGTACAAATAAAACTGGTGCCTGCCTGTAGGTGTCAGAAGAGCCTACTACAAGTGAATAATGGAGCATGAGTGTTGCTTACTGATCACCAGTGATTGTAGCATGCTAGCAGATTTGTGACTTCAGTGAAAGCCTTCTAACTGCTCTTCCTTTTAAGTAGAAAGAAACAATTGTGGTTATTTACAGATAGGTTTGATTTTTGTTTAAAAAAATATTTATAAGTGAGCAATTGAAATTGATGATCTGGTTTATGAGTGTTGAAGGCTCTAATGTAAGACTTCCCTTATCTCTCTGGGAATTGAAGGCTGTGCTCTCCTGAAGTAGTGAGTAAGTACTTAATACACAGATTGTGTTGTCCAGGTTATGGAAAGAGCCCAGTATCAATTCCTGAGGGTCACAGGACCCTTTAGTAGACCATAGCCTCAAGACTGAGTTTTCAGCCTGTATATAGAGAGTGCTAAGGGTTCTCTTCTGGTGCCACTAGTTCTGTTGCCATTACAAGCCTTTACATGCCAGTTAGAAAGCTACACACTTAGGAGTTTTGGTGATTTTTTATTTTTTTTTTAAATTTCTTGGCTCTTCCATTTCAAACCCAAGGAGTGTGTTCTTTTTTGGCTGCCACTTTTTCTTTGAGCATGCCGTTATCATAATCTTTTAACCTGTTTTGGGGTATATTGGAAATGTAGATCATAATGTTGATCAGTGATCATCTGTTGTCTTTTACTAATTATTTTTGAAGTTGACTTTATGATATTTACGTTTGTTTTACTGATGTTGCATATTATATAAATTAGGCCTGTTAAAAATTAGTTAATATAGTCATAATTGGTATTTCTAAAGGCTTGGGTACAGTGCCAAAGTTGTGTTATTTGCTCCCTTTTTTTAATCCTCTCATCTGTTTAATTTTGTTAGTTTACTTTAACACTCTTAAACTATTGTTTGACTGTTTTCTGGCTCTTGGACATCTAGTGTTGAAATAAAAATATAATTATTTCTGCACTCTGATTCGTATGTATTTGATGTTTAATTTTTAATGGAGGAATGAGTGAATTCTGACTGTTGAGATGCAATTACAGTAAAGTTCATTAAAATACCAGTAGAGAAATTGGTTTAAAATCAAGTTTTTAAATAATTTTGCCAGCTGTTGATCTGAGGGAAATGTAGGTAGTTTGAAGCAGAGACAGTGGTGGTTGAAGTTCTCTGTCTGCTGTTATACATAAGTGCACCTGGGAAACATGGGTGTATTCTCAATGGAGATTTAATATTCAAATATTTATATAGGATTTTTAACATTCAGAATAGCATTTAAGTAGCTACCTCAATGTTTAAAAAGTTTATTTTCTGAGAGAGAAGGAATAACTTCTTGCCTTCTCTTACAGTAGTGAATTGACAGGGGAAAAGCTGGAGATCCATGGTATGTGGTGTCACTATTCAAATCTTATTAGTTCTGTGCTTTTCTACAAAGTTATTCTTTGATGTTTTGGCTGTTCAGATTCTACTTTTTAGGATAGTAGAGGGCCTGAGAACTGGAAAATAGGCTTTTGAATCTAGAAAGATACTTCAGGAAGTCTCTATTACGTGAGCAGTGTCTTTGTTTTGAGAAGGTATCTCTGCTCGTCCCTGAAGTCCCATGTAGTGTGGAAATTTGCCTATGCAAACTTCACAGCCAAACAAAAAGGAAGCCTATACTTGCCATTGTGTTTATCATGAGATAAACCCTTTAGTTGCCAAGCTATCTCACAAGATGTTTTTATTTCAGAAGGCTGTAAAGAGTGAATGCACTCTGAAAAGGGTTTAAGTTTTGTGGTTTGAATGCTTTTAATTTATGTCATTAGTCGAAAATCTCAATTGCTTCAGTCATTGAGTGATACATAAATATTTACCTAGAAGCTGACTGTTGTCCTTCAACATTTGTGTAACAGCAAGCTTAGGCAAAAATTTTGAATTTCACTTTAGTTTGTTTTAGCAAACTGCTTGTATCATGTAGAGCTTCTGATGGAGACCTTACTGTTCAATGATTTGGTGGTTAGTTTTGTTGTGGTCTGTGAAGCATGTAGTACATATGTGGTCTCAGTACAGTCTTGTTCTGATTTCTGCTTTAGTACCAGTTCAACATGGTATATGAAAATATTCTTATTTTTTTGTATGTCTGTGATCATACAGTACTGAGTGACTGAGAGCTACTACGATACAGTCTTCCATACTGGAAATACTAGTGTAGAGAGATGTTTGCTGCTTTGTTTAGCTTATTGCCTTCCTGTATAAAAAAATCTCATAATAGGTTTCTAATCCTATCTTTAAAAAGCTAATTGCCTTTTCTTTGGCAGTGCTTATATCTTTTTGTTAGTGAATCTAGGTTGACAAGTGCATTTTTACAAAATTATATTATCTCTAACTCTACTTACATTTAGCTGCAAATGTATCGTAGCTTATATAGCTTCGTCTTGTCTTAACTGATAAAATCTATTTTTTCCTGGTACAGTGTTTATGAGGCCTTGTGCCATTATGCAGTTAACCTTTTGGTTGTGTTTCCTTGTATCACCATTATTCCTAAGGCTTTGAATTCTTTATTCTGAAATAGTCTTTCAGAATAGTTGTAGTATAAAACTTTTTTTCCTTTTGCTTTCTTCTAGTAGCTGATTTTGACTACCCTTTGGAAGATGGAGGTCAGAAAATGAGCTTGAAAAAAATCCTTTTCTTAGTTGGGAATCACTTGCTCAAAATGCTTATGCTCCATCTGCTGTCATAGTAGTCAACCTGCTTTGCTTCAGCATTTTTGCATTTTCTCAGTGATGGATTTTACTTGAAAGTCAGGGTCTAACAGAAGCTTATTTCAATAGTAAGAGGATGTGTTTATAGAGAGAACTCTTCAGCTTTTCTGTAAGTGAAAAGTGGAGAAAAGCAGTTGAAGAGGGGGAATGAATCATTCATGAACCCAGTCAATGGTGTATTGCCCAGTGGTAACCAGCAGTGAATTCGCAGACCAGAAGTTCTGGTGCAGAAGCTGAGCCTACAGCTCCAACTGTGTGACTGACACTTCTGGCCACCTGGAAACATAGTGGGAAGGCATGTGCTTTTACATGAGGTTACAGTAGACTAATATTTAGGGGGAGGTATGTTTTTTGTGGTGGCTTTGTTTTTTTGCGGGGTGGGCAGTCTTAAGAAATGAAGATATAGAAGTTCATCAGAATCTTGGTAAATCTATACATGCTAAAATATGTAAGACACTATTTGAGCTAATTGCTTACAAGTTTGTTTTGTTTGTTTGTTTTTTTCCCCAATTGTTACAGGTGGAATCAAGAGATACTTTAAACAGTATTGCCTTGAAATTTGATACAACACCCAATGAACTGGTTCAATTAAATAAGCTTTTCTCCAGAGCAGTTGTTCCTGGACAGGTACTATTACACTATATATGTTACTTATCCAACAAAGTCCTCTTTTACTATATTTCTTATTCCTACTAGAATGCTAAAGTACTTCTCTTACTGATTTTCTTATTGGCTTTGTAAAATAGTTCTTCCTTTTTCTCTGGTCTATTCCTTATGCCTATTAAATAACTGCCTAAAAGGAAACATATAAGGAAGCTACCTGTGTCCCTTATGTAAGATCAGAGGACTTTTAAAACTAGATGTACTTAATGATACAATAATAACACTTAGAATCAAGCCAAATAGTTGCTTTGCAAATATAGCAGGCTGTTTAACAACTCTAGCTCAGCAGACACATTCAGGGTACAGCTTACAAACAACCTTCTGTGACTGCATATTACTGCCTGCAATTCTATTTTAATAAATTGAATAATGTTTATGTTCTGCTCTAGAAACTTGATGCTTTTACCAGCAGTATATGAATTACCATTCACTTATTTTAGGTCATTATTGCTTTGGGTTTGTTTTTTTTTCCCTCCTGTTTTTACCTTCAATTTTCACTTCTCCTTGAAAGCCAGGCCTGGAAACTCTAGTGATAGGTCAATTGTGGTATCAGCCATGGACCATTTGGTATTTGCCCTTTGTTTGATAAAGTTCTGTGTTCATTTTTGATTGCTGCAGAACTTTCTCTAGGTAGATTGAATGCCTACCATGGCTGAAATAATGTATTAAAGGTGTGAATACCTTCAGCGGAAATTTTTTTATATATTCAGCGAGTCTGTTTCCTCATTGCTCAAATAGTGCAGTCATAGCAAGAGAAATAATTGGACACATCTTCCTTGGACCCTCTTATTTCTGGCATGCTGTATACTTTTAATGCTTTCTATCTGAACTTCTTCCTCAGTTACTATGACTGAAAATCAAAATTATATCAATACAGCATTTAAAAAACTTGAAATGCTAAAACTTCAGGTACTTTGTATAGTATTGTTTTTTCCCCTCAACTCATAATTCTTTTAAAAGCAATGGGAGCAGAAACGATTTTGTGTAGCTTATTTTGAGGAAGCATAGTACATATACCTTAAATATATCTGGTGGGAAATCTAAAGTAAATCTGAAAGCATAACTAACTTCTAACTACATTATATCTTCTTTATAGATTTTGTATGTTCCTGACCCAGACTACATTTCTAGTGTGGACAGCTCCCCCTCTCTAAGTCCTGTAAGTCCCCTATCACCTACATCTTCCGAAGCAGAGCTTGACAAGGCTACAGTAAATGTAGGTATACCTGTTGTCCTTAAAATTAATCTTTCCCTTACAACATAAATGTTACAGATGCTATGCTTTCTTCTGAAACTATCCTTTTGTTTTGGGAAGAAAGTATTAGACAACACTTGGAGTTGAAAGTAAAATAGTTCCTTTTTAAAAGTAAATACAAGATTTTAATCTTTGTAAATTACAGTTTTCAGTATGAAAACTGATTTGAAGGCAAATTACTTGTAGCAAAATACTGTCACTGCACTCGGAAATCTTAATTAGTAACTGTTGCATTTCTGTATTTGTTACATTTCAGAATGTTGTTAAACATTTGTCTCTAATCTTATTGATAGTTTTTGTAGAAAAGATGTATTGGCATCTCAGGAATTCTCAGGTTCCCACTGCTTGCTGTAGAGGTGTGGGAGAGGGTTCTCTAGTTTCATTTCGCAAAATGAAGTTAAAAAAGGGAGTCCTTAGTGAAGGACTAATACAGAATTAATTGTAGCTGACTTCTACTCAGTAGTTCTACATTTGTAGACTTTCAAAATGCTAAAAATGTTTAGCCCTCCGTGTTGTGCTGTAATTCAGCTCAAATGTAGAGTTTTGGGTAGGAGCTGGCTTTGTAGAAGCATGTCTTTCCAGGAACACTGGTTTGCTGTCAGCAGCATTCCATAGGGAACAGTCTAACCAGGAAGATTCAGTACTTGAGCCCGAGCTTTGCTGCAGTTTTTGCAACTGTGATCTCATTCGGATACTTCTTCACGTATCAGCACTGTACTTTTCCCAATTATCTTTTCCTTTCAAATAAGAAATTTTCTTGGTAGCATATTTTGACACTACTCAGTCGAACTGTCAAACATTTCTTCCAGGATTGTGTGCTCAAAGTTTAGGAAGGTTTGAGACTTAAAGCATTTACTTATTTGCTTACATGACTTGGTCCAGATGAGTTTAGATATAAGGGTTTTGCTTTGTTACTGAACAGGTTCCCAAGCTGCATTACAAAGTCTGTGGTGGCCCTTCTACTGAAAATTACTGTTTGGTTTTGCTGTGATACCTTTTCTGTCTTAGTATGCCAGTTCTTATGTCTGCTGTCATTCGTGCTGAATAATTTCTTTTATGTTTGATGGCAAACTGAGGGTGGTGTAGCACAGTAATCAGACTCGCCTGCAAGAATACATTCTTGTATCATATATCTTGTATCTATGTCAGTCTCAGAAAGACCTACCCATGTAACATATGTTGCAAGAAGTTACTTGAGGGAAAAATTATCAACTTTACTATTGGAAATCAGAGCTTTTCGTACAGATTCCATGCCAGAAAAATACCTTATTCTTTCTTTTGTCAATTATTTTGTATATGTCTTAGCATATAATAGATAAGGAGATGTAATAGTGTAACCATACCTGTAATCTGTTTGAAAACCTTTTGTTGACTGTATGCTCATATGGGAAATAAAAACTTGCAAATGTAGAAGAAACAAAGTAAATGAAAGTACTTAAAAACCTCTCCTGCAAAAGATTTTTTCATTTATTGTAGTCAATCTAGTGCTAGCAACAGTTGGAATGTTAAATTTCATTTAACTGATGCACAAAATAGTTATGTGACAATAAAGTATCTCATTACATGTCATGGATCATAAGCAGCACTTAAATGCTTCAGGGAAAGTCAGACTAGCAATGAGACAATATATAATAGTGTTTATTTTGTTTCTGAGGCCTTTCAAAGTACATCCAAGGAAAGAAGAAATATTTGGCAAAAAATCAACGAACAGAAATCACTTTTATTTGTCAGTGTGGACTGTGTGTGTTTGGTTTTGTTTCCAGTCTCTCCGGCAACACGAAAGGCACTCAACTTCTATGCGAGCAGTTACAGTGGGATGGTTTTGCTCTTCATCATAGCACCTGTCTTTCATGTTTTTCTTTTCTCTTTTTGCTGATTGCTATCATTATGAAGGAGAGAAATACTAGTATACATTCTCTAATGCTCTCTTGGTGTCTGTCTTCTTTGACTGTCCTCCAGTTTTGACTCCAGATTTGCAGTTTTAAATTTAAGCATATTTCAAGGTAAAGATTGTTCTTCTGGTAAAGTGTGTTCCTCTGCTTATATAATGTAAAGGAGTCTTCTCTCTGCTCTGGTCAATAGAATCAGTGATTTCTTGTTACAAATTTAATAAGAAGGCTAACAAATATCTGAATGCTGTTCAGTCAAAAATAAACTGACATGTTCTGTTCTTGTTCTTCTGTTTTATTGAACATTGGAGTAGCTTACCACAGCCATGTGGCTAGATGCAAACCAGCATGTGGCTGATATAAGACCTGCATAACTCTTTGTTAAAGTTGGAGGGGGGTTTTGGTAGGTTGTTTGTTTGTTTTTTAATTTTGCTGCACTTAAACTAAGATTTCATTGTGTATTTCAATTTTGTTGCTGTCAGTGTGTATCTAAGAACCAGCTTAGATTTTGAAGCTTTTCTGGTGCTGCTGGGTTTTTGAAAGATTTCTTCATTCAGCTGTCTTAGGCACATATTTGAGAAGATCCTGTATGCTTTGCTACCTATAAAGCTTAAATTCCACTTCAAAATAATATGGGGCATCATCATTAAAGTGGAAAGTCTACCATTGTAGTGGTGCATTCCCCTGCCCCTCCCTTTCCCAGGTCATACTGGGATCTGAGATTGTCATGTGGCAATATGATGAGAAATAGCTGCCTTATTCAGAGTGGGCTTGGATATCATCTGTGCACTTTCAGAGCCACTTGCTGAGTTCCGTGACACAAGAGTGACTCTGTAGTTTTCAGCAGGAAGGCGTATGTAGAAGGAGAATTAATCTCCAGGAGGTTTGTTTCCTAATTATACCGTGATTAGCTTTTTCAGCAAAATTCAGTTTAGTGTTCTGTATATTGTTTTGGGTTTATGGTTGATCTGTAATGAAGGTTGAAGGATGCTGGCAAAGGCTAAAGTAGTGCCAGAGAGATGATGAACTGAAAACAGTTGTGCATAATGTTCCTAGATATGATTAAAGGCATTTATCTGCAATCTGTACTAGTGAATAGAACAGAACAGGAAAGCAGAAAACCAAAGGGAACATGGAAGTTCCTGTTTTCTAAAAATAGTTATATTTTATTAGTAACTAAAAATAGCAATTGTGTATGAAATAGAAGTCTTTAGATGTGTGTGAAACTCCAGAACAGGGTTTCTGTGCCTATAAAATAAGCTTTGGTGAAGTCTATCTGCTGTTTGTTTATCTTTAGTTTGAAAACAATTTTTTTGTTGTTGTCTGTCCTGTCCCTGGTAGGGTTCCATGTTCACTACTTGGTTGGATATACTGGTAGACAGTGAGGTAGAAAACTTTCTATTCTCTTCCTGAGGAAGTCATGAAGGAAATCCTCTGATAGTTAAATCCAGGAATGTGAGTGACAAAGATGGTTAGAAATAGCCAGAGAGAATTTACCAAGGCTGATCATACCTGACAAAACTGATTGCTTTCTGTGAGGAAATGACAGGCTCAGCAGATGAGGGAAGAGCAGTGCATGATTCTTACCCTGACTAGTGCCAGGCCCTTGACACTGTTGCAAAGCAGCCTTGTTAAAATACTGGAAGAATATAAACTGAATGGGTAGAGTAGAACATGGGCCGGAAAAATTGCCAGGATCATTGTGTTCAAACTTACTCAGTATGTGATATTTTAAAGAATTCTTCTAGAGAATCATAGAATAGGTTGGGTTGGAAGGGACCTTAAAGATATCCAGTTCCAACCCCTCTGCTGTAGGCAGGGACACCTCCCACTAGACCCGGTTACTCAGACCCCCACCCAGCCTGGCCTTGAACACTGTTGGCTGTGGTGGTGGTCAGTTTTGAATCCTTGAAAGTTCCTATTGGGACAGTTCTATTATAATCTGCCCATCAGTGACCTGACTGAAAAATCTCCCTAAGCTGATATTGAAAAAAGCAAGTTGCTAAGTTCTTCTTTGTTTCTTTGTATTTCCTTTTAGGATTCAGATGGAGTCCAACAGAAGGAGTCAGCTGTTTCACCAGCACATGCATGTGTTCGTCCTTCAAGAGTGGTATCATCCACCTCCGAAGAGGAGGAAGCATTTACAGAGAAATTTCTAAAAATTAATTGCAAGTACATCACTAATGGCAAGGTACTGAAACACTCAGTTTTACTGTTACTGTATAGGATGTAATAATAAAGCATGTTTATAGTATAAACATAGATTTGACTTTAGTCAGGGATGAATAGATGAATCAACTCACGTGCATATGTCTGTATAAATGTACTCATTCTTTTACTCACTATTTCCTTTGGATTCTCCAGGCCTCTTGTTCAGGACTTGACTGATGCAAGCAGATGATATGTGACAGACATCCCCGATGCTGTACTGTTACATAATTCTTGTATGTTGAGGGCATGAGGTCTGTTTGTTCCTTATGTTAGTATCTCTCATAAGTAATTGTCTTTACTTACAGTGGAGAAAAACATGCCTTAAATTGTACTAGGAAATACACAGTTGTGTAGCTTTGCTTTCTTTTTTTTTCCTTTTAAAGCAGAACAGGGCAAGCAGAATAAACCTCTGATTCTGCAAACAAGTTCTGTATTATTCACCATTTGGTTTGGTGTGATATGGTAGAAACCTTGATTTTGTTTTTTTTTCTTTGAAGCAATTACAGTTCTCTCAATAGCATCATTACACAAAGTGCCTCCAAGTTAGTGACACTTAATTAACCTCTATTTAGTTCATAAGTGCATAAGTCTTGCACAGACTTCCAGGGACTGAGGTAAAGTGTTTTGGCATTATCTCAGAACACCTTGCCAAAAATCAAAATGTATTGCTCCCCTACCTCAGAGAAAAATTACTGTTAGACACTTTATCTATGAAAAATGCCTTCACTCAATGAATGCAATAAAATTCAAAGTACTTGTAATACTTCCTCCTTTGCCTGAAGTTCAGGTGTGTGTATATATATAGAAATACAGCTGTTTCTGTGTTGTTCAGCAATAGGTTTGCAGATAAGGTACACTAATGATAAATAACAGATTAATAAGAATCTCCTAAAATTGCAATTTTTGGTTTTTTGGCTGATGAGGAAAGGATTGCAAATCTGTGTGTCTAGTCTTGAAGCCTTTTGACAATATATGTGTATTGACAAAAGCTACTTGTTAGAAGTCGGTGAGGCAAGTACTGGAACAGCTTTATTTTTAACTTTGTTCTACTTTGCAGGTAATTTTCTTAACTTGTTGCATTCTGTCTGTAGGTGACTTTTTTAGGTTGATCCTAGGCACATCCTCACTAATTAGTTTTAAATGCTATTATGCAGAGGAATTGAGACCTGTGAGCCTTTGTTAGAAATTGGATGTACTGGAAACAATCTGGGGTTAAAATTTACAGCATATTATTTATGTGCTGTAATTTCTCCTCAGAATGTTACAGGGAGTATTAACAGCATCTGTCTTTGACTTGCAGCATTACAGCCTATTTTCTAAGAGCTTCAGGGAGAACTGTTTCTAAAAAGTTGTATAACCCATTGCAGTGTCTGTCCATACTTGGGGAGGTGAATGGGACAAAAATGAATACTGACTTGCTTAGATTTGAGTGCCAGATCTTGCAAGTTTAGTGTCTAATTTAGACTTTGTGCCACATATGGTAAGAATGTCCTCTTGAATGTTGTCTTGCCTCTCCTTGACACATTTTCTCATGATGCAGGATGATAAACTTGCAAAAGTTTTCTGGAGAAAGCTTAAAAGATTTATCCTCTGCTTCCTACTCTGAAAGTGATTCTTGAAGGTCATAGTTAGCCATTCTTTAGGGCTTCAGCTATGATGTCTGTCATCACTGTGACTGCTGCTTGTAAACTGAAACCTAGTGAAAGCCTATTTTCCAGTGTGTGTGCAAAAGGGCTTTCATTAGGGTAAAATTCTCATTTCTCACTTTTTAAGACTGCTTATTCTGTATATGGCTGGAGTTGAAAGTCACACTTGTGACTTTCTGAGCAAGCACAGAGTTATTATCTGAGGAGCAGTGATTGGAACCTGGAATGCTTGCTCTGTTCATTGCACTTGCTCCGTGTTAACTGGTTATGGCTGCTGCTAAAGGCAGGGTGTTGAGCACCGGGTCATGTGAATAAGCCACATTCTGTGCAGACAGTAAATCAGTGTAACCAGTGTGCTGCAGTCACACCTTGACTCGCTGCTGGCTGCGTATGCAGGTGTGCCCTGTCTTACAGCTGCACTGTTGGCTTCTGCTGTAGAAAAGTATGCTACTCTGGAGGTTTTTCATTCCTTGCACTGTTCCTTGAGGTGAAAAAAAGGTACTTTAAAAAGTCTACTTGATTGTAACTGAAACTAGTAAGGGAGGTTTAGAATTCTTTATTATTTCTGCTAATTTACTTAACTGTTTTGAAATGTAGGTAAAGGAAAATTACTAATACTGGGGCTTGAAAAAACCCTGGAAATAAAAGCACACATTTATTGTTCATTAAGTGAAAAGGAGGACACTGACAGGGTTCAAAACTTCTACAAGAAACAAAACATAAAATAAATGTTATTTTTATGATAAAAGCTTCATAAATCTTAAATTACAGTTTTTATTCAACCTTGTGCGTTCAAGAATGTAATGGAATTATTTAGAGAACTTTTCTTTGAAAACTTCTTGTTAGGAGTCCTTTCAAATTTTCTTAGAAGTGTTTTACTGAACTGCTTAATCTTAATATGTGGGCTCACCAATGTGGTAGTTTGTCTCTAAACCTCCCTTTATAATGATTGTTCAGATTTCCATCTCAGGTATTGCATGGGAGTTAGAGCTTCCATTTCCTGAGGTGTAAGGAACTTGAATGGTAAGAAGACCAAACTGATTCAGAACTGAGTATCTGTGTGTGCAGTTCAATCTACTTTCAATATGTATGTTTTTATGTATCTGGATTAAAATTTTCTGGACCAGCTTTAAGACTCAAGGGATCTATTTTTTTAATAACCTAGAATGTCCACATGGTTTTTAGTAATAGAGTGGCTTAGCATTTCTCTTTGAGGATCTTAAATCTGAACTTCACCTGAACAGATTTTTACTTCATGTCTTTAAAATCTATTGCGTACAGGAAACTTGACTTCTACAAGTGCTATTTTGGGGAAATTTGTTCCAGAACCAGAACTTCCTGTAACAGTATCATGTGGAACTACTTAGTAGCTACATGCAGAGTCTAATTTGTATTTCATTTTCACAGACAGTATTTTTAGTATTTTTTCTCTCAGTAAGTACTTAATAATTATGGTCCGAGAGAAACAAGTCATTGGTTAATTTGTGAAGGATGTCCTAAAAAGCTGTTTCCCAAGGTTCTGTAGTAACAATTGAGCTATTTATAGATGTTCGTTTTGTACATTATCTTTTCCCAAGGACTAGAAAATTAAGAGATTAGAGCAAACATCAGTATACTGGAGTCATGTAGCAATTGGTAGTGTGCATGCCATTGTCCAGTGTTTTTTGCATGAGCTTATGCTCTGATTTGCAGATCTCTAACAACATTGTTAGTACAAATAATTGTTGTGGCTATTTTGAAAGACTGAATTTGTAAAAAATAAAGTCAAAGAGCTGTTTCTGAAATGCTGTGTGTATTTGATTTATTCAAAAGGGATCTAGGCGGAAGACCCAGCATAATAGCCCACAAAGGAGAAGCTGGATTCATCTTCCTTTCTTAATATTGGTAGACAAGGGCACAGGAATGGCTTTTTTTTTTTTTTTTTTTCATAAATAAGCCCCATGATATTCTTCACTCTGAAGAATATATTCACACTGAAAATATATAAATAAAATATTTTGCAAAAATATATTAATAAAATATTTTCAGTAGCTCAGCCAGGTCAGAGAAGGAGTTTGGGAACTTTCTCCCTGCTCCAAAAGCAAGGAACCAAGGAGATTATATAAGGGGAGCAGACTAGGCTCTCAGTCATCTTTGGTGCTTATCAGATAGCAGGGGAGTTTAGCTTGTTGGAAGTGACTTACCAAGAACAGCATTACAGAATCATTTAGGTTGGAAAACACCTCTGAGGTTGAGCCCAATCTTTTCCTCATCAACATGTTGTCAATTAAACCATGGCACTAAGTGCCATATCCAGTCATTTCTTGAACCTCCAGGGATGGTGACTCCACCACCTCCCTGGGCAGCCCATTCCAATGCTTAACAATCCTTTTTGTGAAGAAATTCCTCTTGATGCCCAGCCTAAACCTCCTCTGGTACACCTTGAGGCCATTTCTTCTTTTCCTGTCCCTGGTTCCCTGGGAGAAGAGGCCAATGCCCACCTGGCTACAACCTCTTCTCACATAGTTGTAGAGAGTAATAAGGTCCACTCTGAGCTTCCTCTTCTCCAGGTTCATCAAGCCCAGCTCCTGCTGGGGTCAAGCTGCTGCTCACAGGACTTAATCTCTAGACCATTCACCAGCTCGATTGGCCTTTTATGAGCTTGCTCCAGCACCTTGATGTGCTTTCTGAATTGAGAGACCCAGAACTGAACACAGTATTTGACATGTGGTCTCGCCATTGCTGAGTACAGAGTGACAATCACTGCCCTGGTCCTGCCAGCCACAGTATTGATAGAGAGATGCTCTAGGGTTTTTCCTGGTGTCACCGTTACACCCATTCCTGGATATTTCATGAGATAACTGTGACATCTGCTGCCATAGTGCATAAATGTATATGAGTAACCAGAAAAGTTGTTTTGGAACCTTAAATGAGTGCATGGTACTGAAATGCTTAGGAGTTCATCACTGCGTACTCTGATACAATAGTTCTGGTGTATATATATTTTAGGAATGCTAACATAGAAATCTGTCTGATCCTTAATAGCAAGCCAAGAAGGACATGAAGTTTCAGGTACTTGCTTTAAAGAAGAGATGCAATTTTTTTTCTTGACTTATGCAAAGCTGTGGTGTTAGCTCTCAAAGGCTGGAGTTGCTGCAGTTTCCATCTCTCTGTGAAGAATAGCATAATGCAATGAGCAGCTCTTAACCAGTTGGCTAAAGGCTTGTGTGCTCCCACTTGTATGTTTTGTTCTGATGTTATCCTTTTTCCTCCCAGAATCAATAGAACTTGTTTTCTGTCCATACTAGAAACAACATCTGTTGAGTAATAGGTTTTAAGGAAGCTTTTATTCCTGCAAACAAGGTAGTAAAGACAGAAGGTATTTGTCCTGTAAGAGTCACAGAAATTGTAAAGAGAATGTGTCAGAAACATTGGCATGTCTGAAAAAGAGTAATTAAAATCTGCAGCCAAATAAAATGTTTCTTTATCTGGGTCTTACCTGAGCATTACTTAGCTACCTGGGTTAACATTCAGTGATCCGTGGAGGTAATAATGAAAAGTGACAGAAATACTAATGCTAATTAGTGTATTATTAGGAATTTAATTTTTATTAATTTGGAGCAGCAATTCTTCTCTAGAAAAGTATCCTGAAGTGTTCATGTAGTAACTGTGGACCATATCTAGTAACTTGTGAGCCAGAAGTGTTGCATTATGTTTTTTAAATAGATAAGAATGAAATAGGTCATCTCTTGTTAAGGTGCTATAAATCCATTGTTTTCAAGATACCTCTGTAATCTTTAATTTCCTTATAGTAACTGCAGGTGAAGTGTTTGATCATCTACTTCATCAAATACAGATAAAAGTCTGCTAGATCTGAGTGTTTAATTCTCAATTTCTATTGCTACAGTAAATTTTACATGGAAATTCACTTTCCAATTTATTTTCATGTTGAATGCCTACCTACCTGTTGGTGTTGAGGGTTTCTTCTAAGGTCAAGGTGAACTTTTATTATTTCTAGCTGTGTCTTTGAGGCCTCGAGGTAGGCTTTAGGATGTTCCATATGTGTGAAGGCCACGTCAATGTACTAGTTTGGGATTCTTTGCTATTAGATGGGTCATTGTCAGTCTTCTCTAGGAAGCTTCTGTTTACAATAGAAGGCCTCTTGAGCTTGTTTTTCTTATGTAGTGAGTAGCCTTGCACATGCACAGATTTTTGTCCTTGATATGATGGTGTTTACTTAAGATAAACAAGCCTGGCTTGTGGGCTTTGGGAGGGGTAAGTTGGTGTTTTCTGAACTGCTAAAACTGTGTCCGAAGGAAGACAACTGAAATGAGTGGTTGATGTGCAACTGGTTCTTCATACATGTTATTCTGATGATGTGACTCTCTAATATTCCGATAAGGAATGTCAAACATTCAAAGCTTTTTTTCTTTAATCAATCTTTGGCCTGTGTTGTCAGCTAAAGCAGTCTTATTTGTGCTCTTGAAAGCAAGCTATAAAGCATTGGAGCTTGTTGACACAAATGATATCTCAGTTGTGGTAGCACACCCCTTGACAGAAAAATATCATCTCTTTATTGCCTCAAAAGCTTTAGCACCTGCTGTGTACTTAATTTATCAAGGAAGGTTCATGAGATAGTGGAAAAATGAAGACAATTTTATTCTGGAAATGAAGAGCTCTCTAATGAACTCAATTACTGGTTTTTTTCTGCTGAGTAATACATAATTGTGGAAGTTGGTGTTGAACGCTTAAATCCTTTGGATAGAGCAGTCATACAGCCTTACCATTTTCTCTTCAGCCTGGCTGATTTGAAGATCCACATGCAGTATATGGGCAGTGAAAGAATAGAATAGGATATTTTGGTTGGAAGGGACATAAAATGATCATCTGCCATCAAGACTGACAATTTCTGGGTCAGATCTAGAGAGTATTAATAAAATTCCATTTTCATGGCCATTAATGAAAGAGCTCAGATATAGAAAAGTTGTTGCTTTTTCTTTTAATTATGTACTGAATTTACAGAAGTTATATTTGTTTGAAGAGAAGCAGTCATTCTTCTGAGTAGACTCATTGACTTCTGCAGTCATGTTAAATTTGTTTTGTAGTCTACAGTAGATATAACAAAATGTAGACTTCTTGACAATTGTCCTTTTGGAGGACAACCTTGGAAGTCTATTTCCACAATACAGCGCTAGGAAAGTAATGCTTGTAACAATCTTGTTTCAGTACTTTAAACACTTTGGAGTCATGTAAATGTCTTCTGCTGACTTCAAAGTCTTCAGCACATGTGTTGCACTCTAAAAATTGTATATAAAATCTGATTAAGGACTGAACAACTAAGAGACTCAAGTACAGATGCTTGGACTGCTTTTGAAACATGTCTTCATTTTTCCATACTAGAAATAGCCCTGGTCATTGTTGTAGACTTTAGTAATATTTTTGTTTTGGTTTCGTTTTTTTATAACTTACGCTTTTCTTTTTACCACTTGGCATCTTTGTTTTCCAGCTGTGAAGGTCATTGACCATCACCTGGGAACAAAATTTCTCAAGTTCGGAAGAACTGTATCTATGTTTGTGCTGTGCTAACGTCTTCTTAAAACAAAATTGAAAACAATCTCCTCCAATACACACCATTTATAATAGTTGTGAATGTTTTATCAGTAAGATAAATATTTAATTCCTTCAACAGCACGTGAAGTGAGTTCTTGTATGAAAGTTTGGAATGTCTGACCAGATTTGTAAAGTCTTTAGGAGGCAATCTGTAACTGAAGTATTCCTGTCATTCTACTTAAAGCTAGGTTTTCTCCAGTTCATAGTTTTAGCTCGAACTCTACTGTTCCAACAGTTAAATGAATTTCTGTAGCAGGCAATTGCTGTTTGCATTCGTTCCTAACTTTTTTGTTCAAAAAAAGTTTAACTTACTGTAAATTAACTTTGTTTTTATACTTGTGTTGTAGAACAATCCTACAATTCATAGTATGATATCAACCTCAAAGTTTTTCATAGTCAAAGTTTAAACTCTACTTGCATTTCATGTACTGCAGCAATATCATTGTGATTAAAACCATCCAAAGTTTTGTCTTTGATAATCTTGAGTATTTTTTATTCTCGTTTCATTCTGTAAATGTGTTTGTCCAATCAGTCCGTGTGTCCATTAAGTCAGAAGGACTTGTATCAGCTTCTCTGTTACTTTTGTGTAAAGCAAATTAAGATTAATGACAGTTTTTGAAGGTCTTTCTAAATAAATACTAGAAAATGAGAGAGAAGAGTTGCATCAAGTTTTAAACAAAAATTGCTTTCAAACCTACCAATTAAGCCTTGTGGTCTTCTTGGAAGGATGTCTCCTTATCTCAGAGGAGCTGTTTAGTGTATTCTTCAGTGTATAAGGGTTTCTCTTACTTTACTAAAACTGGTTATCGATTAGTTGTAAGGAATAAAGCGGTTTTGTTTTGGGAAAGCAGGGGGTATTAATTTGCTTCCCCAGAAAAAGTTAAGTTTCTTGTGTTCAGCAGTGACTTAGTAACATAACGGGTAGCTTAAATATAAATTAAAAATGGCTTTGTTTAAAAAAAGAGCAAACACCTTTTTCCTACTGAAAAATTAAGAATAAGCTGGAATTTGAAGGAGAAAAATTACGACTTCTTTTCCCTCTCATTTTAGGGTACGGTCAATGGTGTGCTGCTAGTGACGCCAAATAATATAATGTTTGATCCTCATAAAATGGATCCTCTGGTCCAAGAGAATGGCTGTGAAGAATATGGCATCATGTGTCCAATGGAAGAAGTGATGTCAGCTGCTCTGTATAAGGAAATTGTGGACAGCAAAATTAAGGAGTCATTAAGCATGTAAGATAGAACAGTATTTGTAAAGCTTTGAGTAAATCCTGAACTGTAGTCACATTGTTGACCATACAAAACTAGCAAACCAGCATTTTCCGTCCTTTTCTTGTTAGGAAAGGATATCAAAGATTGGCTTGGAAACATCCTATAGAAAGTTTGCTTTACCTTCAGTTCTCACATCCTATATATGATACAGGATAAATCTTCTATATACATGGATTCTAATTTCCTCCAATAGTCTCTTAAAAAGATGTATGGTATGACATTATTTCCTCTGCCCCTTCCCCACTATGGCAACAGTAATAGATGTTTGGTTCTTCAGTAATTTAAAAACTGGTGTTCATAATAAGGAAGTGCAGCTTTGACAATTTTAGGTATAAATTGTTATTGTTTAGCATTTTTCACTTGCTTCTCCATCTTGTTGCTCTGACAAGTGATTTAAAATCATTTTCTAAGATTTGCATATATTATCATGGGCCTAGAAGTATATTTTCCTCCCTTTAGGGCTAGGGGAGGGACTGCATATTCACCTTTAGGTGTAGTCTTTATTTGGAATAAACAGTGAATTTGGATTGGTGAGCTCTAAGCATTGGTCTTTAGTGCAACAGGCTTTTAAAATCAGCTTTAAAGAGCATTATGAGAAAATTTTTGTTCTGTTCTCTGTTTTTTTATGCTGAGCTTTTATATTGTCATCAGAAAAAGATAAATTGTCTTGAAAACCAAAAAGGATTAAAAAAAAAAAATCATGCCATCTTTACCTATCACAGCCCATAAAGCACAAACATTTGCATAGTGCCTCAGTTATCTAGCTGCAGGGAAGTGGGCTTCTTTAACCAAGAGAGTGTAAAGCTGTTTGCTTGATATGTAATGCTATACACTACTTTAAAAAGTTGCATTTTTTAAGATACTCAATAACTCTTAAAAATACCCTCTTACAGTTCATATAGGTAGTACCCTAGGCACATCTTCCTTGACAATCTTAACTCTGTGGAAACTCGGAAGTAGTAACTTGCCCCATACCATTTTTAAGCTCAGTTGTGGCATAAACCTGGGAGTGAATTGGTATCTTGGCATGGTCTTGTTTGCTGCTGCCCAATGGGATGTGTCTATTGAAAGGGCAACTAAAGCACATGTTGCTACAGTAGTACTTTTGGGGCTTTTGATGTAAAATGATGATGACTTCAGCATGATTTCTTTCTGGAAGTTTATTTTCCAGAGTGAGTTTGAAAAAGTTGCTCACAGTTCCTATTTCAGTTGATACACAGAATTAGGTGGAAAGAATTAGATGACTCTATGCTTGAATCATGGTATTGCAGTTACAAAACAAGTATTTTTCTAAAATGTTTAGTTTGTTAATGACTTAATAATGCCATTGATTTTTGTACTCCTGTAGCACATGGATTTTCTGTTTTGTTTATAATATGAATGCATATGGAATGAAAACGTGTCTGCTACTAAAAGGTCACACTCTGTATTCAGAGGCCTGTAAGTCCAATTTGATTTATCTTGTCGCTTTATAAACTAGTGGATGGAGCACTAGCTGCTATCATTTTCTTCAGTCACTGCACTCTTGTGCCTTAGCTAAATATGAGGCATATTTGGAAATTTGGGGGAAAACAAAAATCAAATCTTTCAAGTCTGTAAACAGAAGTCCTAAAAGCTTCAGCTAGATCTGACAAGACCCATGTGTCATGAGGTATTTGATACTTAAATCATGTTTTCTCACATGATCTCATCATGTTTTTTTTCTTACATACCCCACTGTTATAGTTAACCTTCTTCCACTCTCCCAGTTTTTCCAGCCATCAAACCCCCTTAAACTTGGGAAAGCAATCTTACTTTCAGTATTCAGACTGCTGATATGGAACATGGTCATAAGCCCAATGGATGTTTTGGTTCTTAAAACAAAAATTTTGTGTTGTACGATTTCTATATATAAGCCACAATCTATGCTGAAACTGGACAAAAAATGTCTGACTGCATACAGATGTTTTACAGATTTCCTGAACCTTATGTTGTGCTTGTATAAGAGCACCTATAATGAGCATAATCCTGAAAATTTAAAGAAATGGCCTAGTCTAATAGGTAGTGAACTGTAAAACGGAATCCATGTGCTTTGTAAGCAAAATTACTTCATCAGCTAAAGCTTAATACAGGTTTCATGTTAACACTTAGATAAAAGGCTGCATATGCTTTGCAAACATCTGAATTTTAGCAGCATCTCAGTAATATGATGTCACTGAATATGAAGTTTTGTGAGACTGTGGAGTGAATTTATTGTCCCTCAAAACAGAGATGAATGTACAAGCTTCTTAAAAGCATTTCATGCTAAGTAATGGAAGAGTTGGTGTGCTTCTTATAGCAAAGAAGTTGACACTGAGAACTCTAGTCAAGAGTGCGTTTAAATATGAGCATTTTTGTGATGGCTGTGTACTGCCCAGGTTTTTTTGACATCAGGGAAAAGCTTGAGTTCTGTAGGTCTACTTGAGCATGTTCATAGTACCTTTCTAGTCTTCCTCTTCTAAAAGTCATAGAATTTCTAGTTATTTTGAAAGGCAGATTTAAGCAAGATTATTTCCTCTGGGTAAAATTAATTTTTATGCTTGCTTTTTTTTTTTTTACACTTTTTATCAGCATCTTCAGTTGTATCAAATAGTTTGGGATTTATTTTGCCAAACAGTGGTATCCTCCAAGTTTGGTCCCTGCTGAAGACACTAAAAACTGTTTCAGGTATTTTCTATGGGCAGAATAGTGAGATGTACATTGGTGGTTCCTACTGTTCTGCATTTACTGGCTTTGATATCTGAGTTTAGCCTAGATGATTTCTGCCATTCACTTCTTACCTGTGCGCTAGGTGTCAGCTTCCTTGTAGGGTGGGACATGTCTGTACAATTGTACTGACATCTTGGGGAGACAAAACTTCAAAGACTGTGTATGATTTTTACCTTCAGAGATTATGGTTGTGTGTAGCTTTTTGTTGGTTTTACTTTGGTTTTTATTTTATTTTTACACTTTAAGTGCCTCTCACAATCTTGTTAGGAGAGTTTCTTGTGAAAGTAATGTCATGAGCTTGGTAAATCCCAGCTATGTTATGGTGGAAAAAGGTCAGCCACGTTTACCATTATGGTATCACATTTTATGCTTATTACTAATGCTCTGGATTAAGTTGATTTTTAGGGTGTTTGTTTGTTTCAAGAGCTTAAACAAAACATAGTAAAGAAAAGAGCTTGATACTTTAGAAGTACCTGTTATAACAACATTCTTATTTTGCTCAACAGAGATGTCGAACAGCTGTCAGTAAGGGAACTTGGCCATTCCAAGAAAGCTGCAAAGAGCAATACAGATGACACGGATTCCAGGGTTCGGGACACGGGCAATGACAGTGCTAGTACTGCCCCAAGAAGCACAGAGGAGTCTCTTTCAGAAGATGTATTCACAGAATCAGAACTCTCTCCAATACGTGAGGAACTTGTTTCCTCAGATGAGCTTCGACAAGATAAATCTTCTGGAGCATCATCGGAATCTGTCCAAACAATAAACCAGACTAGTGCTGAATGTTTAACAGTCATTTCAGACTCCAGTGAAGCTGCCAGTGACTTAAAGCCCAGTGCCGAAATGGTTGTAGGTGTTAAACAGTTTGGTACCCACTTAAGTTCAGAAAGTGCTAAAATGTCTATAAAGGGGGGACAAGAACCTGGTGAAAACACTGCAGATGTCCTCCAGCAGTCTTTGCAAAGATCACAGGGTAGTGAGGAGCACAGCAAGGAGACAGAAGTGGGCAAGGATCAGGGTTCCTCACCAGGAAAAAAAGCAGATAATGACATGGAAGAGGAATGTCCAGGTTGTGAAGATACCACAGACTTTCAAAAGAAAGAGACACCTAGCAAAGGAAAAGTAGTGGGAGGGCAAGGTCAAGACTCAGAGGCCGAAGTTGAAGAACTCCGCAAGCTCTGGAAGACCCACACTATGCAACAAACAAAACAACAAAGAGAAAACATGCACCAGGATTCACAAAAAGAAATTAGTCAGAAAGCTGTATCTGCAGGAGATGGGCGGTTAGAAGGTGAGTCAGTACATTACAGGATACAGTATTAACCTTCAGATTTACAATGTATCACTCTCCAGTTTAATTGAAATTTTGGATTTTTTTCATTCTGTACAACATATCTATGTGCTGGTTATATTTCTCATTGGCTTGGAGATACTCCAAAGTTCAACTTTACAGAAACTATTGGAGAAAAAATTGCTTAGGAAACTGAGAACATAGATAGCTTTGTAATTCTTCCTCATTGAAATTATGTTTATGATCATATTATATCACAGTATCTTTGTAGGAGAGATTTAAATCTGTAAAATGAGATCCATTGTGTTGGTCACTGTGCAGTTCACAGTTAAAAATGTTGTTTAGCAATCAGTTAGCTGTTGCTTAAATTTTGATCCCAGTGTACATGTGTGTGAATGAATTTTAGGGAATTAATTTGATGTTATTTGTAGCACATCTTTGTGGTTAAGGTTTTATGGTGTGAGCAACAAACACTAGAGTCTTAACACTGTGTTTGATACTTTCAGAATGTTGTTTCACTTGCATCTTGTCGTACTTGGATGCTGACTAGGACAAGGTTAAGCATCCAAAAAGCTTGGTTCAGGACAAAAAAGGGCTACATGTTGGGAAACTAGTGCTGTGGATACAGGGAACAGCTAGGTTTTATTTCTTGAGCACCTTGATTCTTCTGCAAAGATCAGGGTCTGGGGATTGTTAGTTGGAAGTTACCCTTAAAGTCTGTTCAAGTTTTTATCTTATAGAAATATGCTGTGCCTTTAAACAGCTCAAATATGCTTCGGGATGAATTTGATTTTGCTTTCTAAAAAATTCACAAGTTACTTTCTGATGTCTTCCCATCTTACTAATGGAGATAACTGAATTATTTGTTTTAATTGTGCAATGTTTGGGGGGACTAGAAAACAATCTATAAGTGTGACAGGCATTAAAGATAAGTGAAGTGCATTTGAAGGTTAAATTAATTATGTGAATTATTAAAGCTGAAATTATATTGATTAGAAGTACATTCTTTGGTTAACAGAAGTTCATCTACACTTCAAAATCTTATAGTTTTTGCATGGTTTTTTTTGGGGGGGCAGTTTTTGATTGGTTGGGTTGGGGTTTTTTTCTTCTTTTAAGGAAGTAACTAAATTTTGAAATTTGAAGCAGATGAATACTTGCATCATTCTGTGATAAGTTTGACTTTTATGCCCTAAATGTTAGAAGTAGTCCTCTGAAAAATGTCAGCTAGCAGTAGTTGCGGGTTGTGACTTTAAAAAAATGCAGGTGCTAAGTGTTCTTTGGCACAATTGCTGCTTTTCTTACAAATGAAAATTTGTAACTCAGTTGCATTAAATGCTTTAGTTTTGGTTTTCTGTAAGATTGTATCATTGAATGACTGCAGGTTATTCATGTGTTATGTGGTCTGTATATTTGTGGAGTAAATACAAATATATATATATATGTATAACCAAAAAAGAGTCTGTATACAGTTGTAGAGAAGAGTGCTGGCTAGAAACTTTATATACACATAGTGGCTGCTGCCTCACTCAAGGTTGATGGGGTAAAGTACAAAGGGAAAAACAAAAAAGCACAAGATCCTTTTTGGAGATTTGTACCAATTCAGTCCCACTTCAGTAGGAGTTATTACATTTGTTATTCTTTCATGTTGTATTAGAAGAGTGCAAATAAATGAGTAAATTATGAAGTAATATTTTTCCACCTAGATAGATTTGGTGGAGCTTCTTCAGGCACGATTAAACAGAACCAAGGTAAAAGCATAGATCTGCTGTATAAATCTTGAAAACCATCAGACTGAATATGACATCTGTTAACAGTAGGTGACTAAAAACACCAGGTCATGTAAAATCTGAAATACAGTAAACACTTTCAAGTAGCCTTTCTCAAAATAAAATTCTAAAGTAGTCCTACTATGAGTTTTGGATCAATAACTTACCTAGACAGTCTTTTTATCTCTTTTATATATCAGGCACTTAGTTGAATTTTTTCTCTTTTGTGGCAGTTTTGAGAACTACTGTTTTTTGAACTTTCCAGAGGTCAGATGTTTGAGTTTGGAATTAATGATCTGAATGTTTGTTCTGAATGTTGAGGTGATACAATGCAAGTAGATACTTATGAATAGACTAGAATAACTAAAAACGTCTCGCTTCTATCTCCTTTTATTTTTTTTACTGTCCAAGCTTCTGTTTTTACAGACACCTTTGTTAACCACTGGACTGAAATAAAGCTAGATGTGGTTGATACTTTGGAGAAATTGTAACAGTTTGTAAATTTGTGTGTGTATAAACAACTTAAAATATCGTTAATGATAACATGTCAAAATATTTGCTGCTTAGCTGAATATTGTCAGAGATTGAAAAGAAAGACAGTAGCCATTGCTGAAGTCTTTTCTAATCAATTCCGTATCAAATATACAAGAAGATATTGGAGAGCTCACTAAAAAAAAAGGATCTGAAATAGTCATTTTGAGACTTGGAGCAGGGCTAAATTGTTTGTTTTTATTTTATCTGATAGCTGGAACCATAATCCCACTTCTCTGAGCTTAGGGAAGTACTAATCTGCTGCCTCTGAAGGACCAAAATCACAAATACCAAATAATTTGAAGAGTATTTATCTAACACTGCCACAGAGTTTGCATGCCAGTCCTATGAAACAGGCTTTTTTTTTGTTTTTATTTCTTTTTAGTGTTTGTTTTTTTTCAATCTGACAATTTACCTTTGAGCTTACACATTAATAAAATACTTCCAAATAATGCATGTTATTATGGCTAATTTGCTGTACTATATGCTGCAGGTATAATTCTAAAACGTTGACTGAAAACATGACTGAAAATTAGGCACACATTTAAGTAGTTATAAGAAAAAAATAGTCTTTTATGGAAGTGCTGTTCTAAACTTCATGTTGGAAATCTCTGAGAAAAGCTAGTTGCAATGTTTATAGAGCAAGAAGGTGGTGTTTTCTGTGCTTAGTGGATCTGTGGTCTGCAGAGATGCTGAAGGAGAACTTCAGCTGTAAAGATGTGGCCTAGGAAACGGAAACTCAGCTGTATGTAGGTGTACCAGAGCTAGAATAAACCCTTTCTTGTCATAACTGATCATAATAACTCTTAAATTTGTGTTTTCCTTTGTTGCTTTAAAAAAGTCTCTTATGGCTGGAGGATTTGGCAAATAATCTAGTAAAGAAACAATTAAGAATGCTTCTTCCTTTACCTTGTTCTTACTTGACAATTCAGACCTTGAGGGTAATCATGTAATTCTATTAGTTCAATTAAATATACTACTAGAGAGAAAATCCTGTACTGCAACATCCAGTATACTTCATCCTGAGGTGGTGTTCATACCATTGAGGTGTTTGATATAGGTAACAAATTAAAATTCATCTTAATACTGTGTCAGTAGGGCCAGAATGTTTTCCCTTGTAAATGACAAGTAACTAACAAACAGCTCTGACACGTGTGAATCAAGCCAAAATACGTATTTAACACAGTATCTTTTTCATGTATGTGGGATAGCTGTTTATTAGTGGGATGGTGGTGATTCAGTGTTGAGAGTATGCATCATGAATACTTTCTGAATACTTCAAGCATGGATGAAATGCTGTAACAATGTGATCTGTAGTTGGAAGCAGAAATGAATGTTAGAATTATTTAGTATGTTGTGCTCAGAATTTAATTCTGCTGATGTGGTTTTCATAACAAAAAAGGGCAGGTTATTACTACTTATTGTACCCCATCTCCCATTGCTAACTTACATAGATGTCCTATATCCCTCAATTGTCTAATATAAAATTAATTAATGATTTTGTTAAGCTCTTTAGTACATTGTGGACAGCTTACTTTGTCTTTATTAATAGGGTCTTCTGTCATGAAGGAAAAAAGACGACATCGATCTCACAAGTTTCTGTGTCTCAGGGTTGGAAAACCCATGAGAAAAACATTTGTTTCTCAAGCAAGTGCGACAATGCAACAGTATGCACAAAGGGACAAAAAACATGAGTACTGGTTTGCCGTTCCCCAAGAAAGGTAAGAGGGAGGTAAACTGTAAAAATCAGCAATTGCCATTAGGTGTTTGAGCTTTTTATTTTTTCTTCACCATTCAAAATTTTGCAGTGACTGTATCTCTCTAAATAACCACAAAAAAGGGTCAGCGTCTGAGGATGTTGTTGATTGGCTTGTATTGTATTTGCCGTTGGAGTACTTCATTACCTTACTGACATTATACTGATTTACTTGAGTTACTTGTAAGTTTGGCAAGTAGTTTCTCATTATATTATTTAGGCTCTTGTTTGTAGCAAGTAAATAATGAAAGAAAGATTCAAGTGGTGTCTGGTGGAGGAAGTAAGTTCTGCAGCAAAATTTTTGTCATTATCTGTGTTTCTCATCATTTGGAAACTTTTTAAAAATCCTCTCTGAGTTCAGAAGCGCTGTCTGGGGTTCTGTTGTCTTATCTTTGTGTATGGAACATAAAACCTTTCCATTAACCAACTTAAGCATTTCTACTGGAAAAATATCTAAATTTGTTTAACTCATTCAAAGACATGAGATTGTTCATGCTCACTCATTGGTACAGTCTTGTATTCTGAAATGATCTTTACTGCTAGGAAACTGTGACTTCTTTTCAACCCAAAAGTAGTTTTTAGAGGTGTTACATCTTTGTCAAAGACTGGGGGAAAAGAAAGAAACAAAAAACTATCAGTTATCATCTGGTATAAATACCTACCTGTAATGATCAAGTCACTTTTCCATCTTTTCTTTTGAGCTGAATGGTTTAGAATGTCCAGTGGGGGTACTGCAGTTGAGGACAGATATGGATCAATTGGAGAGAGTCCAGAGGAAAACAGCAAGACTATTTAATGCCTAGAAAGTGTAACATATAAAGAAAATTAGAAGTAAGTGGGGTTCTTTAATCTAAAGGAGAAAAGGTTGATTATAGACATAATATTATTTTATACTGAAGTTGGCTGCAACAAGAAAGGCAGTAGTCTTCTTTTATGTCCACTGTGGATGGAAATGTGTGATGGACTGAAATTACATCAGAGTATTATACTTATCCAACAGGTAGAATTGAGTCTTTGGTAGTGCCTTGCTAACCTGCTTTTAAACATCACCCCTGCTACTTCTTAAGTGGTAGAGAGGATGCAAAGTTTGGAGTCAAAGGTCTGTCCCACTAATTCTGCTGCTGTTAATCCTGTCTGAGCCAGGAGTTATCTTGTGGTTACAGTTAACTCAAATCTGCTTGTTCTAGTAGTATAATATTTAATTTGAAAGTAGATAAATGTTTCATATATGACAATTATGTCTAGATTAATTGATTAAAATGATTACTGTCCCTTTGGTTCATTTTCTAATGTAGCAAGCACTTACCTTCAGCATAAAGCAGAATCGATCACCTATTTTGGAACAAATGGTTCTTATTTTGCGGTCTGTACTGATCTCCTTGGAAATTATTTCATCTGTGAAGGGTCTCTCTCTCTCTCTAACTAAATGGGGCAGTATACTATCAGTGTCAGTTCTTTATTTATTCAATGTGTGTCCTATGGTTTTTGTAAAGAAAATGCTATGTCCTCATAGTGGGATGTTCATTTTCTTAATTTGGTGTTAACCTGGCTGAGTGCTCGTTTGCACAGGTGAATATACTTAGTGCCAATACAGTTGTCTTTGTCACCGAGTAGTAAGAAAAAGAGAAAAGTAGGTATCTGACAAACCAGCAGTATTTCAGTGTTCTTAATCTCAAAGGAGCTAGTCTGGGAAGGAGTGTCTTAGACTTCCTTAAGCATCAAGTTTCATGTACTTTTTGTAACTTCTATAATTATACATAACTCAAAGTTCTTGAAGAGTTAAAATCAGGACTTAAAAAAAATTTCATACTTGTTTGACAACTTAAAATTGATGCTTCATTCAGTGCATGAGAAGTGTTCAGCTTTTTGTTTTTACTTCTGTGATAGATTTTACCTAACTTTATGCATCCAGAATGTTTTATTCTTTCCTACTGCCAGAGAAAGATTTGCCCTTTTTTTTTTTTTCTTTCCCCTTTCTTCATTGTACTCAGGAACCTCAGTCTTAACACAGCTGACTTTAGATAACTGACCCTTTAGATAACAGGTATGTTACTACATACCTGTGTGCAGCATTCTTTTCGGCAGAGGCACATCAAAAATATAACTGCACTTTTGAGAACTTGGCAGTTCTGTATCTCTTGCTGTTCAAGTGTTCAGTTTTTCAAGGATTATTAAGGAAGGGAGAAAAAAAGGCTCAATTATTATTCTTCATGCTAATACAGTACATAGATACAGCAAATATCTCTGAAGAAAGACATGAGGAATATTCAAATTCTTGTAACCATAGCCATGAAGCTCTAGCTCTGACACTTTTTCCATGATTGAGAGATACTAGTGGAGGCATTGCAAGTCCTTTTCCTGATTGCTCTGTCTGTGCACCTGCAGTAAATACATGATAGACTGACATCTGTTAGGATTGCAGATAACTTCCTCCTGTGAATTTGGGTGATTTTGCTCTTCTAAACTGGAGAACAGTGCCATTTGTGGCACGTAACTTAAAAGGAGGTAACTTTGAATCTTGGTACTTATTATAGTTAGAATAGTCTATATTTATGATTTTATGATTTATATGTATATGTGCATGCTCTCAGCCATCTTCCCCCACATCTGTATTACTTCCCACAATTTGTATAATTCTGATTATGTCTTGGAAGTAGTCAGCTGTTTTTGAGGAGTGGGAAAAACAGACATGCAGACATTTTTTAAATTCTGTTTGGTTTTATGTAACTCTTTCTAAATAAGGTAAAAAAAATGTTTTATTTTGGAAGTTACTTCAATTTTAAGCAGAGGTATCCAGTGGGACAGAAGTGGTTGAAAGACTGTACTTGTATATGAAATCACAGCTAATCCATTGCCAACTTGTTTCCTGGTTGTTTTTTTTCTCCAGAGTCAGCTTAATATATTTAAAAATTTCAAAAAAAACCCAAAAAACTAGCTAGTTTTTTTTTCAAATGTGTCTCTAATATCTAGTAAAATATGAAATAGTATTTTTATTTTAACCTTAAATACTTAATATTATTAGACATGACCGAAAAGATCACAAACTTACCATACTTTTCTTTTCTGTGTCGTAACTTGACTTTTCTAGGACAGATCACTTGTACGTCTTCTTTATCCAGTGGAGTCCAGAAATATATGCAGAAGATACTGGGGAGTCTCTTCGGGAACCTGGATTTATAGTAGTAAAAAAGAAGGAAGAGCCTGAAACTAGTGAAGAATCAAGTACTGAAGATGCTGCTAAAGAATGGGAGGTAAGGAAGAACAGTATCAAAGATTTTTTTTTTAATACATTCATAAGAATATATTATATTACTATTAAATATTTTCTAAGAGGAAAAACAAAGCACTTTATTAGTCTGATTATCATGATCATGGCTGTTCAATGTATGCCATCTTAATGCTTTGCTCTAACATCAGATCAAGGCGACATTTCATAATTCCAAATAATTTTTGTATGGAGCAAGTTGTAACTTAAAACTCGTAGGGAAAGGAATGCGAGTACAGCAACAAAGTTGGAATTTTGGTGAAGCAGACTTTATTTTCAGTCTCATAAACTGACAGTTTTCTGATATTTATTATTCCTGTATCAAGAGTGTTCAGTATTTATTGCTGAGACTCTAAAAAAGGGATGGGACAACTAAAGAGGAAAAGAACAGCTATTAATGACATGTCTTTTCAATAACATAGTAATTTATTTTTCAGTTGTAACTTATTCATGCATTATAATGCTGTTGAGTGTATTTTAGAAATATATTGTAACTGGAACTATCTCTTCATTTTTTTTTAAATAATAAGCACATTTCTCTCATGTGAATCTGTGTCCACTGTGTTTCTATGGACACATCTTTACACGTCTACATGGTTTTGTTTTGTAGTGTACATGCAGTTAAAGCACTTCTAGTCTTGTACATTCAAGTGTTGGTCAGTTTGGTGATTCTTGTCATATATATATTGTAGAAGTATCCCATCAGCACTGTTTAATTTGAGTCTTGGGACAGCAATTGCAATCTCTGACTGTATGATTTCTTTTGTTTTTCTTCCCCCTACCCCTCCCCTGCAGCGGAACATGTTGAAATTAAGGAAGTCTACACTGTTTTATGTAGAGCGTAAAAGAAATTTTAAAGAACTGCAGTAGTCTAACTACAGGTAGCAGTTTCCTGCTTAGCTTCAAAACTTAGAACCATAGAACTCTGAATTCAGAGTTGAAACATAACTAGTTAAAGTATTAGGCCACGGTTGCAAAACATTCCCTGCAACTCAGTGATTTTGCATGAAGCATTTTTGCTTTGAGACATTGAAATCAGTATCATAAAAACATGTTCTTCTAACTTTCATATTTTCAGCGTAGGTATTGCTTGAGTTTTTACCAGCAGTGTATTTTGGTGTTAACTCTTGCACAAAGCCTTTGTAAGTATTGGAGTTTTAAAATTTGGCCTTTTGGAGCATGAGGATCAGTGGATAGTGATCTATATTATGGTTTAAAGCACAGTGTATCTCTCTTTTAGTGAGCTCTTCAGTAATTTAGCACCTTCATATAACTACAGAATAATTTCCACAGAATATAGTGAAAATGTTTTCTTCATGATGGAATGTGGTAGATTTTAGAAGCTATTTCTGAAAGTAGTTGAGGCAATACATTTTTTGCAAATATTAAAATCTGTAAGTTATTTACCACAGAATGAGGCCAGACCTTAAGCTTGTATTTAGGTCTTCTCTGGAAACATTTCAAAAATATTGTAATTTCTATGTGTTATGTGAAACTGTCAAGCTTGGTTCTCTTAATATTATCAAATAATAATTTTCTGGATTTACATATTAATGTGATTAGTGAGATGGATAACTTTATAAAAAAATGTTATGCAAGTACAAGAAATATGCTAATGTGGTCTTCTGTGCATTTTAATTTGAGTAATGTGACTTCCTATGACTGACTTTTAGCACAAATCTGAAAACTCTTAAAAACTTTCTAATCAGAAATGTTTGACAGTACTGAATGGTTTGAGCTGTCATTACACAAAACTGCATTTTAGTGGCTTTTAACATGTATGCTAGAAAATATGAGTAAATATGGGAATTGTAGCCGTTGTTGTCATACTCATTATTTCCACTGAATTTCAGTCATTATTTTCAATCAATATACTTCCTTCCTTCAACACAACAAGCTTTTCTTCTGTCAGTTTTTGCTCCAGGTGCAATCTAAAATAGCAGTTGAACAGTATAATTGAGGTCTTTTTCTGGGTATTTGGCTGAAAAACAAGCTGCCTTTTTCAGATCACAAGGATGGGAGAACTCTGGGTAGAAGGGAAATGCATGACAAAGTACTGTTGATGTACTAAAGGATGAAGGTAGTGGAGTACCTTTCTTTTCCAAAACGTTTTCTTCCTGCTGTCATTGTATCTTGCAACTAGAAGAGCAGGGAAGAGGATTAATGGGTAACCCAGGTGTGGTGCTCTGAAACAGCTTTTGTTTCTTTGCAAGTTCTGTTAATACATTCAGCTGCAGCTTTTTATCAGTAGACTTTGAGAAACCCTATGCTTGTTTAGTGGGAAAGAAATTATGGGAAGAAGTAATAAGCAAAGGCAAAGGTCACTAACATTAAACAAGTAGTAGGTGTTGGTTTATTAAGTTTATCAATGAACAGGACCAAAGTCTTACTTGAACTTCAGTTTTCGTCTGCTTGCTTCTACCTTGATCAAATACTGCATTGTACATAGTGTCAGGAAAAAAGTCCAGCAAATCCTTTAAATTTCTCTCTTTGTGTTGCACCTGTGATAGAAAATTGACTTACTAGAAATACCTGTGAATCTACTGCTGTCTAATGTTACCATCAGCAAAGGTGACTAATTCATAGTTGGAGTTTGAAACAATCTGTCTGAGGCACCTTGTAGCTGCTGTTGCTGATGTTGTTGCTTAGTATCAGTCTTCTGGAGAGGCCCCTGCCTGTGTCATTTGCAAAGCTTTATAGAAAGGATACTTTTTCACTCAAGATCAGCCCATGCTAAAGACTTGTCTCTGGTATTCACTAGAAATGAATTGGCAATAACTTCATTTAATACACTCTCTAAGAAATGAAACTGTGATGCTAAGTTCAGCTGTGTTATCCCCATCCATTTTTCTGAAATATCTCTTTTTTCTTGTACTTTAGTGAATGGGCTTACACCAAGAAAGAGAGTGGTTTGAGTTGTGTGGGGTTGTTGTTTTTTTTTTTTGTTTTGGCTGTGTTTGAGTTGTTTTGGTGCTGGGTTTTTTGCCATCTGTACTGAGCTATAAGGTATATTTATCATCGTATTCTTTTTTTACTTGATTTTTCTAAGTTCAAATGCGATTGGCTTTCTATATCTGTTAGCACAAATGATGAATACTGTTATGTGTTAATAAACAAACTTGTTTTCCTAAGCATATTCTAAACATGGCAAGACTTGACAGCAAGCTGACTCCTTCTGTTGTGCAGTGTCTCAGAAACAATTTCCATTGGTACTTATGGTCTAATCTTGTTTCCTTTTTAGGTTCAAGTTGTGTATATAGTAAGTTCCTATTTAAACATGAAATCTGTTAAGGAAATACTTGAATTGCTCTGCATTAGAGCAATTCTTGTTTAAAGCATTGATTCTTCCTTTCCCTTCCCTGTCATTTGATCTCATTGCCATTATTCAAGATTGAGTCATACTTAATGTCCATGTAAATCTAAATACTCATTTACAAGATACTTGAAAACAGGAAATTTCTTGTCTTAGGACCCACAAACTGGTCTTAAAGTAGTTGGAAGCTCATCAGTTTGATTTTTTTTTTTTCATTAACTTTGTTCATTGTGGAGGAAATACAAAAAATTTGATTTAAAACTGTCTAGAAGTTAATTTCCAAAATGAAGCTTGAGTTGATAGATAGTTGCAAATATTTTTTCCTAGACATGGTAGGTCATGTTCTGGACTTGCATTTCATAGTAATTACCTTTGGTTTTGCCTATTGAATGTCTGTGGAAAAAATGGATACAATGCTTCTGGAAAGCAGTAACTCACTTGTCCAACTGAATTTCAGTTAGAACTTAAGATGTAGTTTGAAAATGCTTGCTAGATCAACCTGTTAGTTGCAGTTGAAGTTCTATCTTCTTGAACTGGTATTTGACTTGGACATTCAGCAATCCAGCATTACCGAAGCTGTAACTTCTACAGTGTCTCAGAATTCTATTTCTGTGTGTTTATGGAAATGTGAAGGTCACAAACAGTGATTGTCTCCTGGTTAGATAAGCACCAATGTCCAATATCCCAGTCTTGAAACCTTTTTCAGATGTTCTTTATTGGATCTGGACTGGAACCTACAACATTTCTATATTAAAGTGGATATTGCAGTTTTAGAATGCACTGCTATTCTGAATTTCTGTATTCTTAATCACATTCCTTCTATAAATGTGCTTCCATTCTCTACTGTATACTTCAGTGCTTGGGTGCTGGTGCAACATCTGCTTGTTGTGTCTTGCATTTTAAAATGTGATATGAACCTAATGCTGTATGACAAGCTTGATAATACTGGATCAGCAGACAGAAGAGGAAGCCTGAAACTTCTAGGCTTCTTGAATGAAACATTGCACAGGATGTGTAAAGAACCATGCTAACAGTTTTCAGAAGAAGAATATTTTTTCCAATATGTTTCTGGAAAGGCTGTCTTTTTATGATAATGAATTGGATATACAAGCTAGATGGTTATTTGGTTTTTACATCGTGTAGCGTCAGCTAATAAATTGGATGTGTCACTATGCATGTGTTGCTGTGCATTACCACAGAATTTCTAAAAGGCTTTGCTCTTGTACTGGAGGATGAGTCTCTTCAATTCTAGTGTTCATGTGCTATAGTAGAAATGTTTCTGTTAATTTGTTGTGGTTGGAGAAAAGGACTCTGGTGTCTATTTACATAATCCAATGCTCTTTGCAGAGATTGGTAACTTTCATTCTTGCTTTTGCAATTAACTTGAGTGATAATGTACTGTCTCTTAACTTCATGCATCAGGGTATTTCTTGTTTTGCTATATTTGTTGTCACTACTTAATCTATTTTGAATCTATTTATAACTTGTAAGTGGAAATTCGGAAGTTTTGATGGTTTGGAGCTGTCCTATAGTTGGAGTCATGAATGTGCATTGTAATTGGTGGCTATTTCATGTATCTAATAGAGGGATCTGGGATGGTCCCTCTGCTATGAGTTAAAGAACAGCCATTCAGCTAAAAAGCTTGTGCTTTTGAGATTCTTAATGGCTTTCAGCATACATTTGAAAATCCTCAGGAAAACTTTGTGATGGAAATATACTTCCTTTTTTTTCCCCCTCCCTTTCCTTAAGCTGGTGACAGGAAACAAAGGATGATTTCTCAAATTAGACTTCCTTTCTTCTGGAAACTTTCTCAGCCAACTAAGAAGTTGTGCCAGTCCATGTTGAATTGACACTACAGGAGATAGCTTTCTGTAATGTTTTAGTATTTCTTGTGCCTGTAAAGGGAAAAGGAATCAGACCTTTACTTAGCTGTAATCACATGTTAGCTTCACCTGCAACAATTTTTACAAAGACTCACTGGTTCTAGAAGACAGAATAGTAATTTTGTAGAGAAGCCAGTACCTGATTTTTAATTGTTTTTTATTTTAACTCCATTCTAACTTCATTACTCCTGAACTTTACACTTATTCATGTGGAATCAACAGCAAGTTGTAAATAAACTGAGTATTTATGCGCCCCCCTGCCTGTCCTGTTATCCTTCTGGGCTAACCTCTGTCTCTTAAGGGGGATGGAGCACGGGAAATATGTTTTCACTAATGTAACCTCACTCAAAAAGCATCAATATTAAATGCAGAGATTGTAGAATTCAGCGTCATGACTTTTCTCTTGCTGTGGTATCAGGACATTGTTAGTGACTATGTGGAACAAAATAGCTCCATCTTATCCAGCTGCAAAAACCTTTTTCCACACCCAGTGTCCAGTCTTCGTACTGAAGTTGAGGGTTACTATGCTTGCTGCCCTGTTTCAGTGTTACGTAATCTTGTCATGTGTTAACTTGAAATCTTGTGTGGCAAAAGGTCTAAACCAGGTAGTTGATTTGGAGTGGAAATAAGACATTCCATAAGTTGTATCTTTATTTGTTGTCACTCTCCTTTTTCTCTGCTGCTACTTAAGTACTTTTTGAGACAGATTAGTTTATTAGAAGAAACGACATTGTGAGGTAAAATTACTGAAAGGACTATGCACTCTGATTGTGTAGAGATCTTTATCTTGGTTGTGAATTAACAATGACAATACCAAGATTATAATTCAGTGTAATTAGGTACATTTTCTGTTGCTCCATTGTCTATGTAAGAAATAGGTGGATGCTCTTAAGTCTTTGCTGCTGTTCCGCACAGATGTCATGTGTCAGCTGGTGCTCCTCACTAGAATCTTTAATTAAGAACACTGATGGCAAGGCCTACATTATTGCAACAAGATATGAGATTCTGACTGTAGTCCCCAAATGCATGAAAAAATAAAAGGGCAGCTTATTAATCTTTAATCAAGTGTTGCTACTGAGGTCAGATTTCTAGTGTGGCCTTCTTTCTGTGGCTGGGGTGGAGATTTGTCACGAGTGACAAGTTTTGCCGCTTGCCTGAGTGCGCTGTGTCGGTGCTGCTCGGGCTCTCCTGCCCTCCCTCTGCAGCAGATGCTCCCAGCCGAGGGCAGCGCCAGCTCATGGGCGGCTGCTGCTGCTGCAGGACTGAGCAGCAAAACAGTCACGGCGTCTCATGAAGTTGCTTGTGCATTCATTCCCATTAAACTTTGCAGCTGTAATGAAGTGAAAAAGTGAGTTGTCAGCTCGAACAGAATTATATTGTTCTCTTTTCTTTTGTGCAAGTTTTCAAAATCCTTTTGTGAAGCTATGGGAAAAGTCATTTTTATTCAGAGAGAAGCTTGAAACTTATAAGCAAATTGTTAGAATTGGTTAAGATTAAATGTTGCAGGACAAAAAAGGATTCAGTTTGTCAGATTATTTTCTTCCTTCCCAGCTTTGGAGAAACAACGTGTTGGCTCATGTTAGGGAGGATTTATCTTTTTTTTTTGTTTTGTTTTCCCTGAAGGACAGGGAAAAGATGACTGATAAAGTAGACTGTGGAAGAGTTAGTTGTATCACCAGTTTTTGCTTTCTGCCTTAAAGGTTTCAGACAAAGTTTGAAATACTTTTGCTGCATATTCTCCATTCCTTTAAGATTTCCCATACTTTTTACTTGTCACGTTAATAGTTCTCATAAGTTAGAACAAATTTACTTTTAGAGATGCCAGCTCCCAAAAAAGGTTTTACTAAAAAGAAAAACATTTTGTCCATCAGAATGTTAGACACTAGTGCAAGGTTAGGTGTTCCACTACATAGTTTGCAGCAAAATACAAGTTTTGGTCCTGGTTTTCTTGCTTGGATGTCTTGGCTTTTAGATCACAGTGCAACAGTCGGAGCAAACAATGATTTGATGTTCTGTTGCTGCCCTGGCCTATTTAATACTTTCACACAGAACTTGCAGCATGGGTGATGTGGAGATTTTTTTTGGTGGTTGTTGTTTGTTTTGGGGGATGTTGGGGAGGGAAGGGAGGTGTTTCATTTTGGGTGTGGAGTAGAAAGACTGCATGTGCTACTACAAGGAGATTCTTACAGGATTGTCATGCTTTTTACTATTGCACATGCCTGTTTAAATAAACATCCTTCCTTAAGGGAAAAAAAAAATCATGATTCCAAAAATACTTCCTTGCTGGGACTAGCATTTAACCCATACTGCAAATTTAGCTTATAGACAAAATGATTAATTTTCTTCTTGTAGCTTATAAACTGAAAAAGGTTGCAAGGCTAACAGTTTCCAAATGCTTTAAACCCCCCCCCCCTTTTTTTTTTTTAAATAATATTTTAAATCTTCACTGGCCACTCTTTTGGACTCTCAGGAATTACTTACAGGGTTTGTATAAGGTTCTCAGCATAAGGAAGACAAACTATTAGTTTAATATTGAATGCAAACATTTTACCATTAGAAATTGTTTATGAACAATTCCCTTGTGACAGAATATTGCAAGCAGGTCTTGGGGAGTATTTTTGTGTTCTTCAGTATTTTGTACGAACAATTAAGTTCTGTATCTTTAAATATTTTCGCCTTTTAACAAACTAGTGCTCTGCAACCAGGCTTGAGCACAGGAAGCCTTCCTCCTTGTGGATCCGCGTCACTTGCAATACATCCCCCTGCCGCACACTCGCTCATTTGCTCGCTGCCTTGTCAGTCAAATGTGAGCGTCCAGCAAACTATCCTGTCACGGCGTCGTGGGGCTCTGCCTGTGCCTGGAACTGACAGCAGGTACAGAGAATGCTTTCAAACAGCCTTGAGCTGAAAACAGCCGTGGTTTTTGTTTCATTTCTTTTTTTAGTCTCGTTTTATTTTTAGAAGGGAAATGTCTCGTCTCTGGTATGGAAAGAAGGGAAGAAAGCACCAGCCAGTTAATCGTAAATGCACTCTGGTAATTTTCAATGTAGTGTATTCATGTCTGTTATTGCAGTCCTTAATTGTTGTGGTGCAGAGACAGTTTCTGGGAGTTTAAATTTTGAATGTGTAAATAGGATGCTAAGTCACAAATTTTCTTTGTCTTTGGAACATAACCTAATTACCGGAATTCCATTGGTGTTAGATAATAGAAACTACTTTGAGCATTAAGGGGTTCAGCAGTTTTAAGGTGGGTTTTTTTCCTTTTTTCCCCTGGAGTAATGCATTTTTTCACAAAAAAAATGTGCTTTATAGCTAAGTACTAAGAACAAGAGTTTTCATGGGCGTACAATTAGAGAAGTGTGAATTTCCTGACTTACCATTACCTTCTCAGAAGTCAGTCAACCATATAAAGGTCTGATAATACTTCTAAATTCATGAAGTCTGACATGAGACTGCTGTAGTCCCATTCTCACGTTTATAGTGAAGGGGGGAGGAAGCAAAAACACTGGCTTTGCAGTTTAGTAGATTCATTAAAGGAACTGGGATTTTTCAGTGTTGTTTTCCCCAAACGGACTTTTTGTAGTACTGTTTAATATGTACTAGTATCTAAAGGAAAAGGTTTTCAGTGAGACTTGCAAAACAGCATCTTGGGGATAGGGAAGAAATGATCTTGACAATATACTGTGCTTTTACAAAACCACTGGTAAATTTTGAAGATAGTTTTCATTTAGACTCTCCTTGTGACAGGAGAGTCTAATTCTTAAGAATTACATCTTACTGGGTTTTGAAGCATACATCTTTCAGGGTGCTGTTGAGTTGGGGTTTTATTTTTTTATTTATTTACAGGTTTTTATTCTTTATCTTTTATATATTGTTTTTATCCTTATTTTTAGCCATTATGCTTGCAAAATATGAAATTGACTTGTTGCAGCAAATGGTTCTATAAAATGTGGGTTTCTAAAGAACACATTTTTGAAGTAATAACTTTCTTAACTTTGCTCTGTGGTAGTGGAGTAGAATGGAGATATAATACCTAAATGAACTGAAATGTTATTCTAGCATACCCTGTACCAGTGTAAAAACTATCTGAAGTTCACTTTACAAAGAATGTGGTTTTTAACATGTGTCTAGATACATAGATAAATAGATATAACTTGCACAGATAATTAAAAAAGTAGTAGTATCCCTTGTTTTAATTGTTTCCCTTAGGATCAATACTGAACTTTAGGCAGAGTCTAACTATGTTATAAAAACAATATTTAGGAGCTTTTAAGGACAGTTTGAACTAAAGATGACTCTGTGAGAATAAGGATCAACTTTGCTCAGAACAGGTTATTTGAACATGTAAGAAGTCAAATTGGAAAAAGACAGTACAGAAGTATCTACAGATGGGGATATTTTTAAAATGTTGCTATGTTGATAAGACAAGCTCTATTTTTGAAGTTGGTTTTTTCCTTCAAAGAATGTTCATAAACCTAATATGCAAGTGTAATCTTTTTACAGGAAGGAAGGCGTATTGGTATAATTATTTCTATTATGCAAGACCAGTGGAAAGAATATTAAGGAGACTGGCAGCATATGAACTGTACAGGTTTCTGACTGAATCTTCCTTTAGTGGTTGTTCTGAATTTGGATGAAGGCTGAGCTGACCTGAAATAACAGTTGCTGGGCTAAATGAAGTGATACAATAAAACAAAAATGATAGTTTGAAGCAACTAAGTTGCCCTAGATTATTTACCTGGAGGGCCTTTGTTACTTTCCTGATGATACTGTTAATTTGAGCTGAGCCTTGAAAGGGTTGGTACTTTCCCAGGGTAAGAAATCAAAATTTTGGTGGGTTATTGGTCTATTATGGTCCCCCTTTAAAAAGCCAGTAATGTCAGCCTCCCATGTTTAGTAAATGGTATTCACTGTGTCTCTTTATTTTATGGAAATACAAGAGATACCAGTAAGTTTCTAGAATGTCAAAAATACAGGCAATAGTTCTTCCTATTAAAGCATTCCAGACAAAAGACATCAGATAGCGCAAGGGAACAAAAGGTGGATTGCCATTTTGGGGAATGCTTGTCTGTGCTTTGCACAGCTTGGATAGGCAGCATAGCCAAAGGGGACAAAACCAATGAAAACTGATCTTGGCTTTTTTATTCTCAAATTATTAGCATGTAAAGAGAATTAAAATGTTGGTTTTAATAGCTTGAGTTGTTTGACACTTGCACAACTTCTGACATTTTGAGTTACTGGTTAACTTTATTTGGTAAGCTAATGCCTGTATTTCTTTGGCAGTTACAAAGGTATAATAGTAGGGGCCTACGTGGGAAAGATAAGAATTTAGTATTTCTGTGTGGATGTCAGAATTGCACAGTTGCATCAGTTCAGTAATACTGCTGAAATATTTTTAAAATCAATTTTTCATATTAAGTTTTTAGAGTAATAGAGTGAATTAATCATACATATTTTAGTAATAAAAAAGCAGAGTGAAATCCAGTACTTTCTTATACAGATCACTTAGCCTAGGACCTTTCCTTGATGACAGATACTTGCCATACTAGTTGTCCTAGGTAATCTGGGGGTTTATGCATCATGTTTTGTGCTTTTGCCATGACTGGGTGGTCCCGTGCAGGCCTCTTGGAACAAGTCCAGAGGAGGGCCACTGAGTTGATCCAAGGGCTATATTTTGGTATCAGCTGGACACCTCTGCTGTGAAGACAGGCTGAGAGAGTTGGGACTGTTCAGCCTGCAGGACAGTAGGCTCTGGGGAGACCTTATTATGGCACCTTATAGAGCCTATAGGGGCTCTCTTGTAAGAGAGCTGGAGGGGGACTTTGCACAAGGGCGTGCTGTGATAAGACAAAGGGGAATGGCCTTAATCTGAAGAAGGAAAGGTCTGGATTAGATACTACGAAGAAATTCTTTGCTTGAGGGTGGTGAGGCACTGTAATAGATTTCTCAGAGATTTTGTGGAATTACCATCTGTGGAAGTGTTCAGTGCCAGGCTGGATGGGGCTTTGAGTAACCTGGTACAGTAGAATGTTTCCTGCCCGTGATGGGATGTGGGGGGGTGGGGTGGAGCTGTATGATCTGTGAGGTCTGTTCCAACCTGAACTATTCAATCATTATAGTTCTTCCATTGAATTATTGGGTGTTAGATTGTTTGCATTTTTAATAATTATGAAATATTAGTCTACTTTGACAAAGTCGAAGTAGAGTAGCAGAGGAGTTGTCAAAAAGGTTGTTTATAAGTTAAAAGAAAGCAAATGAGTAGTAAAGGCTTACATTTTTCCTGAATGTTTTTAATGATCTGTGGGATCCTTAATTGACTTTTTTCTACTTAAAGCAAGAGACAAGCATTTCCATACTGGGCTGTGATTCAGTTACTTCTAAGCACGTGTAATGCTTTCTTGTCATACCTGAGAGGATCTTTGCAGGACAGTATGAGAGCTGAGATGTAACCTTGCTCAGTCTGCCTTCTCCTGTAATAGTAGCTTGAACTCAAGCACCAGGTGCTGTGGTTTCAACAGCTGAACCTCTGGTTTCTCTGCTTGTAAGTGCTGACACTTCCTTGAGTAGTTTTGCAAGGGAGCTGGGTTTTATTTGTCATGTTGCTGCAGATCTTTTTTTATTTGGACAAAATGAGTAAAGTTGTCTGGCCTGCCTCTTTAAGAAAGCAAATTTCTTAAATCTAATTCTTAGTTCTTTGCACAAACATCCTAAACTGTTCAATGTTTTGCATGTTAAATTTAGTTATCTTCTTGGCATTATCATATCTCTTGTACGAGTGTTTTCTCATATATTGAAAAAAATAGCTTGTTGTTAAGGTTTGCAGACTTGATGTAACACTTTGTGTGCTTCAGGCTTTGATTGCATTCTTTTCAAGTTCATTTATTCTGGTTGTTGCAGATACTTCAGTTTACCTTCAGTATGTGTTAATTACAGCTTGGTACAGTTGCTATGGGCTTAGAGCACTTTGAGGCAGATATTTAACAGCTCATTGTGCAAACCTGTGGGGACAATACTGGTCACAGGGAGAATGCTGCTGTCATGTGACCTACTCAGCATTTCTATCCCTGCTCTGGAAAACACACTGGTGTGTACAACAGTTTGGAGAGGGATAGCTTTGAAAATACTGAGTGAACTATGGTGACAGCCAAACCAGGGTACTGCTGTCTTTTTATGGTCCTTCTCTGCATAAAATGGTCAGCTGTCATACCTTCCCTTTCTTGTCACCAGTAGAATGACAGGGAGCTGAATTGACTGAAAACCACACAAAACAGAAAATTAATAGCTTTGCAGCCACATGCTTTAAAAATGAATCAAATTAAATTAGTCTTAAGGTTTGGGTTTTTTTCAAATGATACCTTACAACTGTTTATCTGGTGTGGTACACCCCATGATTTAATGCATTTTTGTGATGTAATCAATATGCCCCAAATAATCATATTAGATGTGATGGAGCAGAGTGCTTTTTCAATATTGTCTTCTCTCCATCAGTCTAATATTTTTTGGGGGAAACTAAATTTGTCTGAAAAATAGTGTTTTCTCTTAAAATATTCATAGCAGCATTAAATTTGTATAGACACCTTTTTATTGGAAGGTTTCCAACTTTGTAAGTGACCTAGTAAAACTACATTGGGATTTTTTTCTTCAATTAAATATCCTGAAATATCCTATTAAATATCCTGAATATCCTATTTTTAAATCTCAAGAATAATGTTCATGAAGTTTACAGTTCACCAGAGTTTACACCTATGTATTAAGATTCATAGTAAAGTTGTTCAGCCTGTGTTCTTTCTTAATACTTGTAGTTTTTTTATTTCATATTCTGAGTTGGTAACGAGGTTATAGATAACTTAACGTTTGAGAGCCATTTATGCCGTTAAGCTTTATCTTCTTAACTTCCAGAAACACTGTTCACTTCTGATAAGACCCTACTGTTCTCATTGGAGACAGTTTCAGCTGCTTGTTAGCTCTGAACGTTTAGCTGTGTTTGTTTTGAGTGCAGCAATGAAAGCTCCTCCCTGTGGGCAAACAGGCTTGGGGGGGGGCGGGGGTGGGGGTGTCACTTGTGGCTTTGTTAAACTGAGGAATCCCTCAGTGGTGTAAAAAGCTTTTGTTTACATCTGCATATAGCAGGATGATATGACCAGTGGCTGAAGAGGCTGATTGAACATTAAAAAAATTTAACTGCATTTTCATGTGTGTTGTTGAAGGACAAGAAATGTTCCATATTTGGAATTTTGTCTTCAGTTTCATTCACTGCAAGTGGCCAGCATGGCTTGTAAAAGTGAGGTACTTTTGACATATTTTCAGAAAAACAAAGTTTAGAAACATGAGTTTCTCCAAAAGGAGAATCCTTGGCTTCTTGATTGTTTGAATCATTAGTATGCAAACCCTCGACTTACTACATTAAATATTAAAACTGTTGGGTGTTTTGCTAAGTGGTTAACTTGCATCTACGTGGTGTGGAGAGTCAAAGGTTAAAGAGTCATGCCGTGAGTCATACAATTCATCCCATGTTTTTTCACCAATGCTGCCAGTATAAATACAGCAGGTAGTATTAGATTTCTAAGGATATATTCCATGTCTTGTCAAACTTGGAATCACAGAATAAGCTGACTTGGAAAGGACCCACCATCCAGTCCAACTCCTGGCCCTGCACAGCGCCATCCCCAGAAGTCACGCTGTGTGCCCGAGAACATTGTCCAAACTCTTCCTAAACTCTGTCAGGCTTGGTGCTGTGACCACTTCCCTGGGGAGCCTGTTCCAGTGCCCAGCCACCTTCTGATATCCACCTTTTTCCAATATCCAACCTAAACCTCCCCTGACACAGCTTCAGGCCATTCCCTCGGGTCCTGTCACTGCTCACCACAGAGCAGGGATCAATGCCTGCCCCTCCTCTTCCCCTCATGAGGAAGTTGTAACTGCAGTGAGGTCTCTCCTCTGTCTTCTCCAGGCTGAACAGACCAATTGACCTCAGCTGCTCCTCATACAGCTTCTCCTCAAGGTCCTTCACCATCTTTGTTGCCCTCCTTTGGACACTCTCTGATAGTTTTCTATCTGTCTTTTCTTGTGGCACCCAAAACTGCCCCCAGCACTTGAGGTGAGGCTGCCCCAGTGCAGAGCAGAGCAGGACAATCCCCTCCCTTGCCCAGCTGGTGATGCTGTGCCTGATGCCCCCAGGACAATGTTGGTCCTCCTGGCTGCCAGGGCACTGCTGACTCATATCCAACTTACCATCAACCAGGTCCCTTTCCATGGCACTGCTCTCCAGCATCTCATTCCCTAGTCTGTCCGTACATCCTGGGTTGCTGCATCCCAGGAGCAGAATCCAGCACTGTCCCTTGTTGAACTGGATGTGGTTGGTGATTGCCCAGTCCTTTGATTTGGTCTCTCTGCAGGGCCTCCCTGCCTTCAAGGGAGTCAGCAGCTCCTCCCAGTGCTGTATCATCTGCAATAGACAGTTTCAAGTCCCTGAGCAGAACCCTTTTTGCCCTGAAGTACACTAACAATCCAGGCATACATGTTACTTGTTTTGCTGTATTCCAGCCAGTGCCCAGATTAACCATAAGAGGTTTAGCTGTTTTTAAACATTCTTTTAAAAGCAGAAAACATCTAGAGAGAGAACAAAGCATCCTTCAGGAACATTTCCTGGTCCTCAAAAATTAGCTTTGGTTATCCAGGAAACTGGATGCTGATATGGCATAGTAAAGAGAGCGTAGTAAATAAAGCACATAGCAAAATCATATAGGTAGACCTTCACCTAATTATTTTAATGGAAGAATTTTATTACAAAGAAGTACTTTGTACTTAAAACTACAGTCCAGTATGATTAATATGAATCTGCATCTGCCTTCTATTAATGAAATGTCTTGCTTTCTAGGTATTTCTCATACTGTATGAAAGACTACATTCTGTGTTTGAGAATCAAAGTTAAAAGTAGAATGAGGTAGAAATAGGTTCTGGAATGATAGGAAAACAGCTGATGGGGGGCAGGAGATGGAAGATAAAACTAGCTTATTTAGCTTGGTGAAGTAGGCTAGAAGATTAATAGGACTACAAGGAAAGAACATGAGGAAATCTTGATGGAGGAGGAAATAACATAAGCAGGCTATGAATTAAACCAGGTTATAAGGAAGAATAAACTTCTAATGTTACTACTAACATTTCAAAACAGTGCTCTTGAGCCTGGCAGTGACAAAATGCTGTCTGTTTGCAAGATATATCTCAATTCCTGAATGAAGTTGAAGGTAGTTTTCTAAGTTTTTCTAAGCTAGTAAGCTTAGACATATGTGACTTTTAAGATTCTGTAGCTCATTTAATCAAGAAGTATGTAGTCTTGTCCACTGCAAAGCAAGAATAAAACATGTTGGCCTAAACCATGGGCATTGTATTGAAGGCCAGGTGCTGCATGTGAAAGGTTGAAGTATCTTAACATAATCATTTGAAGTCTAGTTCCATGATGAGTGGATAAACTTTAGACAGTGTCTTATGGTTTACTCACAGAACTTAGTATGAACTGTATACTTAAAATAAACTCTGGGTTTGAGAGTGTGGGTTCTTTTCCTTTAATTTCCCTGTGCCTAGTTTGACATTCTATGACATGCTATTTATGATGTTTGTTATTGCATGCCGATGGTCTGCCGTTATGCAGGTTTTTGTTCTCAAAACAAATGGCATGTGACAGTGTGCTACAGGTTCAGCATGCCAAGAAGCTATTACATTGTACACACGTGGGTAGGTATTCATGTTTCTCTCAGGCAGGAAAAATAAGGCATCTCCATGGCATATGAAAAGGTTGATCTCTGAGTTAGAAAGCTGATAAGCAACTCACAGATGCAAGATGATGACAAGTATGCATTTGAAAGGTTGAAGGCAAGATGGCAGTGCCCATAAAATTGTCTACACTTCCACTATGTGAAACAACAGCTACATAATGGTGTTGGGAATTCTGAGAATTTTTTCTCAAGAATCTCCTTAAGTAACCACACATTTACGGCCTATTGTAAGTTACCTACTGCCTCACATGTGGTAGGATGTAGCTTAAAGAAGCAATAAGGCTAAAGGGTCCTCACATTACCACTTTTCAGGGTCATGTTCATAAGTTGCTGGTGTGAACAGTGTAAATTTGCAATGAAGTGTCATAACAAATAAAAGGATAAAACTACACTATCACTTACATGTTTGAGTGGAATACTGTTCAAGCTTTACATATAGCTATTTGACTCTGAGAATGCACAAGCCAATACAATTTGCAACAATATTCGTTATCTGTTTTAAGGGAACAGTAGAAAAATAATGGAAATAAATTGAGTGCTAGTAATGACGGATTATTCAGTAAAAAAGCTGGATGTCACAAGTATTCCTTTTTCCTTGCCTTGCAGTTGCATGGGGTAGAGTGAACCATCGCTGCTCAAGAGCCGGTCATGCATGACTGTGGGCTCTGTACTCAGGACAGTGGCGAGTATCTGGCCAAACCCCTTGTAGTAGGGACAGGTAGATGGGGAGCTGCTGGACTTGTGGTTGTCTTCCTTTGCACTGTGGTAGGCTCTAGAAGTTTTTAATATGCTCTTACTACATGGGACATCCATTTAATCTCTCCACCAGCTGTTTTAAGATGCTTTCATACCAATGATGATTTTGAGTTGTTCTCAAAATCACATTATTTGCTCTAGTTACATCAGAATGACTGTTGTAGTCCTTTAGCCAGCTTGTTGCACCAGAGCAGCATGTTCTAGAGCTTTCTGACTAAAGACTTTCTGGCCGTACACCTCCTGCCAAAGTGGAGATGCCATTTGAAGTGAATGTGTTGACAGATGAGCAACTCCGGAAGCTTTGGAGGGGAATAGAAAGTCCAGGATAAAGAAATTGTCGGATGGTATTGGGATGTTATTAAACTGTAGTCCTGCTGCATTGTCTTTATCTTCACTGCCAGACGCAAGAGTTAGAGCTTACTGAGAAGCCTGAGATTTGCTTCTAGTCTTCATCTAGGAAAGCAAACCAGGTTCACAAGATTCATTAATCTGAGTGTAAAGAATGTTTGAGAGGACCTTGGGCTGAAGAGTTTGGGTTAAGGCATGTAACTCAGATTGACTTTTCATTTAGCATCCTGATACTGGAAACTTTATGCACTCCTATATCAGTTCTTTATTCATCCTAGATCAGTGAGATACCTGACTGCTAGTGCCCTTAGTGTTTATTTTGTAATCTTGCTGTGTTTACTCATATGTCTAAAATCACCTACATGTGCACTGTCCTTGCAGAAACAAACATCTTTTGGCCCTTCTTGTTTGTTTGTCGTCATTGCACATTTTCCCTTCATTACTCTCCTCCAGTTTTTTTCTTTCATACCTTTTTACTTTTCTTCAACTGTCAGTGGAATTATTGTCTTCCTGTCTCCATATTCAGGTAGTGTCAGTGGCTGAGTATCACCGCAGGATCGATGCTCTAAATAGCGAAGAACTGCGCACACTCTGCAGACGTCTCCAGGTGCCCTCTTCAGTAGTTTAAACCCCATCTCCAGATACTAAAACATCTTTCTTTGTAGTGTCTTGGATCAGGGCAAGTCCTGCACTCAGTGGGCTTGTCTTGTCTACAGCACTACAAGGATCCAGCAGAAAATTCCTTTGTTTTGGATGTATTTAATTGTGCAATTCTATGATGGAGTCAGTAATTTTATGATGGAATTACTACTTCCACCTTTTTCACACAGGAATTTTCTGTTAGAATTTGAAAACTTGTTTTCAGTACTGCTTGACTTGCAGTGTTGTGTTTTAACTTTTACTTTAGACTGGTGTGTTGTGTTAGAAGCTTCCCTAAAAAGAATGCAAAACAGGTGAAGAATCCAAAACCTTGTTGCATGGGTGTTTAATTTTATATAGGAATCTTTCATCAAGAATCTCACAGTACATGGCAAGTATGAAGCTTCACAACTTCTGAGAAATAGGTAAGTATTTTTCCCATTATAAAAGCAGGTAACTGAGGCAGTTCAACATGGCGAAGGTCATACACATACACACAAAACAGTACTTTGAAATCAGTTTGGATTTTTGAAGGTTTGTGGCTATGGATTGAAACTGATATTTGCATTCTCTTTAGGTGTTCCATAGTTTTTTGAGAGTTATAAAATTGTTAGCTGCTGTGCACATCATACATGCCTTACTGATGGAAAGCATAGCTTAGATTTCATTAGAAGCACTGACTATTTTGTTTTTCCCTAGTACTTGGCTGCTGAAAATTTTAAATTTTTTTTCTGTGGTTTTTTATTTCTTTGATCTTGGCTTTTTTAAAATATTAATAAGCAAACATTTTCTTAGCTCTGATATTTCTGTTTGTTTAATAATCACTAATTAATCGTTTTAAAATGTTTTGTAAGTAGTACAATTACATAGATCAATAATGAGCATGAACCTTGAACCCAAAAGCTGCACTGTTACAGGAAAGTCAGAAATCTTCCCCCCCAAAAAAAATATTCCTGCTTGAGAACAGAACTGTTCTGGTTTTGGCAGGTGGTGGTGGAGAATCCCTGTATTAATATTCTGGAAGTGTAGGAGCTCTTTCCAAATACCTTTCAGCTGATATGCCCAAACTCAAGGTTTAGGCTGACTAGAAAAATCTGATCTGATGGGCTGCAGCCTATAAACTCTGCTCTGAGGCCATTTGGGAGTTGTCATCTCAAATGCGGTGTAGACTGTGTGACATTTACCAATCATGGAAGCCACTGGAATCTGACTATAGGTCAGTCTGCTCTGTCCAACTTTGATGGGAAATAAATCTGCAAATTTTAAAGGTAGAGTGCTTTCTCTCAGATTCTTTTGAACAGACACTCTTTGACTGCTTCTACAATAACAATACAATTTACTATAATAACAAAAAAAGAAAAAAAATCCATCCAAAAAATACCCCAATCCCCAAAAACTCTAAACCAAAAAACTCCGTTCCCCACACCACTTGAATCCAAATTATTCATGTTTTGCATGGTAGTCTTTAATCAGAACTAAAGAATGACAAGGGGAAAAAACTTTCTGCTCTACAGTTGGACAATGCTGAACTTCTCTGGAGCTGAAGCAGTATTATGATGGATGACAGGCATTTGAAGTGGAAAATACTTGGACTATGAAATAACATTTTAGAGATAGCACTCTGTAAAGCAGCCTGCAGGTCATCTTTTTGTACATGAAGCTATATGCATAATTGCATTTTTTGTTGTGATGTGGCAATTAGTGCTTAGTCTACGTTGGAAGTTCTTGTTACCTTCCATTGAAAAAAGGAAACCTTCAGGTTTTTTTTTGCTTGATACTCAGTTTAAGCACACCTTTTCTTGAGTTTAGAATTAATACTGTAATTGAATTACTGTGTGAATATACTTTGATATGTTGACTTTATAAGCCTAATTTTAAATAACAGGAGTTTGTGATAGGAACTTTTTTCATAGTTCTTGAGGGAGATGAAAGTGATGTCCTTTTTTTTTGGTTCAGGTGGCTGGATTTGTTTAAATATTCCTATCTGTATTTCAGAGTTTTCTTTGATTTGGCTTTTTTTGTATTAACTAAGGAAGTTCACAAAAGCTTGGCAAAGTTTACCATGCTGATACTGTGAAATATTGCAATTGTGTCCTGTATGTTTTAACTATAAGGGATGTGGCAAACTGGATTTGGCAGGTATTTTCTTGAAATTTTCAGGATTCAGGTTTTAATTTGGACAGTCTGGCTTTTAGTGAAACTTAGTTTAGGCTGATAAATTTTTCAGATGCACTTATTGTTAAGAGTTCTTTTTTCTCTCAACATTTTAGTAAGTCTTGCTGCAGTGGCTTATCTTACTAACTTCCTGACTTTGTCCTACTCCTCTGTTGGATTTCACTGTTCCTAGAAAGTTTTAAATATCCCTGCAGCTGGATTTATAGATGGAAATATGTTTGGATCACAGCTATTCTAGTTATTGAGACATGGCACTTTAACTTGGAAGTGCCAGTGAGTGTTGACTGGAGTAAGAAGCTGTTGTGAGCTACATCTGATGAGGAATTTCATGGCCTCTGCCATCTCCACTCAATAGGGTAGATATGTAGGTCAGGTATTTTAAATTACTGCGGGACCCTTCTGCATAGTGCGTCTTTGCCAGACCTCAGTGCTCACTATGCGGCTTAAGTATTATTGCTGCTTTCCCACCCCACCCTTTCAATTCTTTCTTCTTTGATTCCTGTAAGGTACTCCAGCAGATCAAGCTTATGGAGCACCACTGTTCCTAAGGCTCCATTCAGATGGGTTGCTCAAAGTATATGGCAGCAGTCTTCCCAGAGTCTACTGCATATCTGAAAAATTTCTTCAAGTACTCTAAAAGAGTATTAATTCAGTAGCTACTGAGAAATGTCAGTGTTGGAGTTTTAATTCCTTTCATTTCTGGGTTTTTTTTTTAATTACACTTAGAATGCTATGTCAATATTAAAATACAAGAACCTTTTAAGGTATCTTCTGAAAAGCATTTGAAGCCCTTCAGCTGTGTATGAGAACGGTTTGTTGTTTTAGCGTAACTCTATAGCTCTCTTCTGCGTAGGTGTCTAAGTTACTGTTACATAGTTGTGTACCAGTTTGCTATCGGAAACAGTGGAAATCTTGGTCAGATCAAATCTATTGGATTTCTAAACCTTCCAAGGACTTGCATAATTGATAACTGCATGATTTTAAACCTGTGAAGTTTTACCTTTTCTGCTAATAGGATGGCATATACTTATTTTCTTGCTCTTCTTTTCATAGATAACAACAAGAGAAGATACCAATTCAAAACAGGCAACAAATATCAAAACAGACCTGGAGCCTGAAGCATTCCGGCCAAATCTTAGTGATCCGAGTGAATTACTACAGCCAGAACAAATAGAAAAGGTATGGACCTAGATATATCATTTTTACTCTTGCACAATAATGTATCACAAATGCTATGACTGTAGTGTAAAACACAGCAGTAAGAAGACCTTGTGTGATACTAAATAGAAGAAAATAAACTGTGTATATTAGAAACGATAGCTAAGACCACCGAGTCCTACTGTTACCTCCACACTGCCAAGTCCACCATTAAACCCTTTCCCTATGTGCCATGGCTTATGCCTCCTTCAAGTATTTTGACAGGGATGGTAACTCAGCCACTTCCCTGGGTACCCTGTTCCAATGCTTGACAGCCCTTTCACTGAAGAAATTTTTCCTGAGATCCAATACGGACCTCCAGTAGCTCAGCTTGAGGACATTTTCTCTTCTCCTGTTTTGGGAGAAAAGACTGACTGTTACAACCTACTTCCAGGTAGTAGCAGAGAGTGATGAGGTTCCTCTGAGCCTCATTTTCCCCAGGCTTAACAATCCCAGCTCCCTCAGTCCTCTTCAGACCCTTCACCAGCTTCACTGCCCTTCTTTTGGACACACACCAGCATTTCAGTGTTTTTCTTTTAGTGAGGGGCCCAGAACAGCACACAGTACTCAAGGTGTGGCCTCACTGGTGCTCAGTACAGGGGGACAAGTCATGATTCCATTCTTGGCCCACTGGGCGCACGCTATCTCATGTGCAGCTATCTGTCAGGCAGCACCCTTAGGTCCTTTTCCTCTTTCCAGCTGCTCTTCTCCCAGCCTGTAGTGCTGCAGGGACTTTTTGTGACACAAGTGCAGAACCTGGCACTTAGTCTTATTGAACCTTGTACTGTTGTCCGTGACCCATCAATACAGCCTGTCCAGATCCCTCTGCAGAGCCTACATACCCTCCAGCAGATTGACACTTTTGCCCAGCTTGTTGTAATCTGCAAATAGACTGTGGATGCGTTTCATCCCCTCATCCAATTCATTAGTAAAGACATTAAACAGGACTGGCCCCAGTACTGAGCCCTGGGGACCACCATAAGTGACTGGCCACAAAGTGGATTTAACTCCATTCACCACCACACTCTGACCCTGATCATCCAGCCAGGTTTTTACCCAGCAAACAGTGCACCTGTCGAAGTCATGAGCATCCAGTTTTTCCAGGAGAGTGCTGTGGGAAGTGGTGTCAAAGGCTTTACTGAAGTCCAGGTGGACAATATTCACAGCCTTTCCCTCATCCACCAAGCAGGTCACCTTGTCATAGAGGAAAATCAGGTTTGCCAAGCAGGACCTGCCTCTCCTGAACCCACCCTGGCTGGGCCTGATCCCCTGGTGTTCCCGCACGTGCTCTGTGATGCCACTCAAGGTGACCAGTTTCATGAGCTTCCAGGCACTGAGGTCAGACTGACAGGCCTGTAGTTCCTGGGATCCTTCCTACAGCCCATCTTGTAAATGGACACCACATTTGCTAACCCAGACGTCCCCAGTTATCCTGGAATACTGGTAAAGGGTGGGAAGTGGCTCAGTGAGCATATCTGCCAGCTCCGTCTGTTTCCTTGGGTGGATCCCACCTGGCACCATAGACATGTGTATGTCTAAGTGTCGAAGCAGAGCACGATTCGTAGCTAAAATACTGCTTTTTTTAAATCCTGACTTCAAATACACCATGTATTCACACAGACTCTTGTCTGTCTTTGCCCTACTTCCATTCTTTCTTGAAAACATCAGTGAAAGCACAGCAGTTCTTGCTGTCCACTCTAAAGTGATTTCATTAAAAATGTGTTAATTGAAGTTTTGGATTAGAAAGCACAAGAACAGGGCAACAAGTAGCATTTACCCTTGAGCTTGTTACGTGCTGACTTGAGTGATTTACTTACTCAATACTGAGACATTGGTGGGAGATGCAATATTGTTATGCAAGAACAATTATATGGATAAACCTTTTAGAGACCTTAAACACATGTTCTTTAGTTGATAAATCATTCTTCTGCAGGTCACTAGTAGAGGTAGGAAAAGAAACCCGCTTGAGTGTGTTAAAGTAGAAAATACACGTGTGAACTTCAGGTTTAGTTCTTAGGTTTTAAGGCCATGTAAAAATGTTTTAGCAGAACATAATCTGCTTTCATTTACATGTAATGCATTCTTAAATATAAAACATATATTAAATGAAGGGTTGTAATTTTCTTTTTAATAGCTCACAAAGTCTCTTCCACCACGGACTATTGGCTATCCATGGACTCTTGTCTACAGTACTGCAAAGCATGGCATGAGCTTGAAGACCTTGTACCGGACAATGATGGGATTAGACACACCTGTGCTGTTGGTTATCAAAGACAGTGATGGACAGGTAGGAAAATATTTGTGTGGCAGTAGGGAACCCATCATGAAAAATGTCTGGGGAGTATAAAGGAATAGCTGATGCTTCAATCCGTCATGGGAGATAAAACTGTATGTATCAAGCAAGTTAAAATTTTGTGTATCAAGCAAATTTTCTCCTTAGAAATGTGTTTCACTCTTAAGCAGTCCTCCAACTTACTACATGTCTAGGAAATACTTTATTGATACAAGTTAGCTGTTGTAATGCAAGTGTCTGGTAATATCCAATTAATCAATTTAATTTTAATTTTTTTAACACACTTAAGGCGTGAGAAATACAGTCTCTAAAACGTTCCGATGCTGGAAGGTCTTGTTGAGTTGGAACATCGTTAGCTGTGACTAGGGCTTCTTGGTATATTCTGTGGCTGCAGCCAAGATCTTTCAAGAGCTGTACTACCTTTGTTACATTATTAACTTGTCCTTTGAGTCTCTCTTGTGCTCTGTTTTTCTTTAACTGGGTTATGAATTTCAGGAAGTGGCTCACATCTCACCATTCGAATAACAAACATCCTCTCTTGAATAATCTAGTAACAGGTGAACACTGCAGGCAGTATTAAACTTCTTCATTCTTTTTCTGCAGCTTCTGTGTTTGCTTGTGGAAGCATGTTACTGCTGTCATGAAAAATTGACAGAACCGCTATAAAATCTGTAGCATTCGGTTCACAGTTACGTCTCGCAGTTTGGTTACCACAGTTATTTTCATGAAGCATAGTCTCATTCAGGGGGTCTGAAAACAGTAAATGAAATGCATCTTTTCTTATTCAAGTCACAGCTTGATTTTTTCATTGTTTCCTACCCCAGGGGTCCCTTAAAAAGAAAAATCCCTTCTAACTCTCTGCTAGTAGTGGACTCCCAGAAGTTCTTTAAAAAGATTTTTCTTAATTTACCTTTTAATCTTGAAGACAAAAACTATTGAATAGACTTGAGATCTCTCAGCAGACTCATCAGTCTCATAAATGTACTTTAGTGACTTCTCTAATTACTAGCTTCTCAAGAAAAATTAGTAAGATATACCTGCTTCCTAGTACCTGATTATCTTTCCCAGAAAAAAAAGTCCTTTTTCTGATGGGGCTGTCTTGCCACCACTATGTAGTATTGTCCGTAGCTGAAGGAATTCATATTGCTTTTCATCTATGAGCATCTTGGCTTGAATGTTCAAAAAGTGTCATGGTTGCTCTGTCAAAACAGGGAGTTCATAGATATGTCATATTTTATTTATTTTTTTGTGAAACAAACCTTGGTGAATCTCAGCTTACAGCCTTACACCCAGGAATACGTATGAAAGCATGCCTTGGAATTCTGGGTCAAGTAGTCACTGAACTGAAATTTCAAGCATGTACCAAATCTTACCCAGGTTCCACAGAAGAGTAGGGGAAATCCATGTCTATTCAGTGAGCAGCAGCAGGAGTGGTTCAAATGAGTTTTACATGCTCAGTCTTTTACCAGTGTAGTGGGAGTGGTGTTTTCAGTAGCTCTGTCTCATGTTATAAATGAAAAATGTCTGCATTTGACAGCAGAAAAGTAATTTGCACTATCTTTCTGTTCAAAACACATGGAAATTTAGCACAGAGTCTTTCTCCATTTCATGTAAGGATCTACAATCATGAAAAATAAGACAATGGTAACCAACTATGCTCTTTGATAATTAGGCTGGGTAATTAATTTTATTTGTGAAGCTATTTATTTTTTTGAAAGAGGTTTATTTATTTTTGATGTCTTGTATCTTCCTGGCAGATAGTCCTTTAAAATTGCTTTCCATGACTGAAAAAGACTCTAAATACTTTATAGGAGAATGTGTCCAGGAATTGTTCACTAGCAGTATGCTGAGATAAACACTGTATATGCCCTCCAAAAATGTTTTAAGAGACCAGGTGGTTATTCATACCTTATGCTCCAAGATCACTGCCTGTTTTCTAAGATTCTAGTTCAGAGAAGATCCTAAATGAAATTCAGCCATTTTGAAAAATGACAGAATTATGATCAGATAGTTTCTTGACATTTGCTGAGCATACCTGCTCAGTCCTCTTTGGTATTCATTGTTCTGCTCACTTGGTATCTTTGATGTTTATGAAAGATACTGGAATTGTCGTATCATTGGTTGAGGCACTTTTCCTTTAAACTACAATGAATTTCCTTCCTGGGCTGCTTCCCTTGAGATACGTTTCTTTATTGTCCATGTTTATGAAGACTGCTTTTTTATTATGTTGATAACAGGTTGAGTAAGGAGCAAGTGTACCTTGTAACTTTTTATAATGTTCCATTAAAGGCTGCTAAGCCTCACCCTACTGAATTTTTATTCAAAAACCTTTTCCAATCTTGCTTTCTTTTTCAGATCAATTAATAGTTTTATTTAAATGTCTGTTAAAAAAAAAACCAAACAAACAAAAGAAAAAACCAAGCAAAATCACTGAACTTTTACAAACTTTAGTTGTGTAAAAGCTGAGCAATGCCTAGTTGGAATTTGGAATTAAAGCCACTTAAATTGCCTGCTCCAGTCAATTCTAGGAGATTCTTTATTAAAGGTGTCCATGAAATCTATAGTTGTGTCATCACAATTGTTATGGATTGTCTGTTTACTGGTATGTGCTTCTGTTAGTGAACCCTGACAGCCATTTAAAAAGAAATTGCTACCTGATTCCTGAACATGAGTCACTAAATAAGTGGTGGTCTAGAAATGGAGTTAATGCAGTTAGGCATCTCAGGGACGTTTTATAAAAAGTCGTTCTTCAGATAGTATGCACTGCAGAAGTGTAAGACATGGAACCTAGGACATGGGAATTTTAGTTATCCACCCTAACAACTAGCCACAAAAATCAGATCTCATGGACAAGTCTTGGGCACATTGCTTCTCAAGAACTAAAATAAATGTTGGGAAGCAAATTGCACTTTTTCTGTAAAGCCTTATTCATTTATTGTTGCTTATAGCATAGAGATGATCTTTCAAGACTCAGGTTGAAGCGTATAGAACACAGAGATTGTCAAATCCTCATTCCTGAGGGTACTGAAAACTCAACTGGAAAAAACTGAGTCAACCATATAGCTTCAGAATCAGTCATTGAGTTGGGAATTATATGGGAGAGTGTCTGAGGTTCTTAATAGTTACATTTATTCCATAATTAGAAATAAAGCTTCAGAGTCTCTTAAGTAAAACACGCAAGGTTTTCTACATGGTTGGAATGTACTAGTTTTGTGTTTTACTGGATATACAGAAAATGTCTTTGAGAGGATCCAAAAAAGGTAATATAAAGAAATACAGTAGTAGTAATATGAGGAAGTTTCTGTAAGTGATGTGACTAAAGAAAGTTTGGTATATGTCCTGCTTCTTGTCTGCTCTGTAACAATGGAGTGAAAGCAATGATTTCTCAAATGTACAGTACTACCTGCATCAAATAAATTGTTTGCTATTGTGCATACTTTTTAAAAATTAATAAGAGTTAATTGCAAGAGAATAATTCTTGAATTCAACAAATTATGAGCAAATGCTGGCTCATGTACAGCTTTTCATCCATAAGAATCCCTAAGTTGTTCCCTTCAGGGCTGCTCTCAGTGAGGTCATCTCCAAGTCTTTCATTAAGTTGGAGATTGCCCTGACCCAGGTACAGGACCTTGCACTTGGATTTGCTGAACTTCATGAGTTTCACACAGGCCAAGTTCCCAAGTTTGTCCAGGTCCCTCTGGATGGCATCCTCTCCTTCTGTTAAAATCTGTTTCTGTTGTACAACAGGCTAAACAGTGCCTACCTGTATTTGGACTGGAATTAATAAATCACATGGAAGATAACTCAGCCACAGCTAGGAACTTGCTGAAAAAAGCCTAGTGAAGTGAAATAGGAGCTATGTCAGAAGGACCTTCTGATCTGAAATTTTAAATATGTATACATTGTTTTGGGGAGTTTTCTGGGTTTAATTTTTATCCATTAGATTTTCTTACTGTGCTCACTTATTATTGTGGAAGAGTGCTCTTACTTTCTATTGTACCCCAAAGCACAATACCATATCTCAGTGCACTCAGAACTGTGGTACAGTGAAATTCATAGAGTGAATTTCAAATTGACAGTATTTACAACCTGCTTTATCAGTTACTATCATTAGAGATTCTTGGATTCTGTGTTGTTTCTCTGAAGTTTTTCTTGCTCTGATGTATTTTTGCTACAGGTTTTTGGTGCACTAGCATCTGAACCATTTAAAGTGAGTGATGGCTTTTATGGCACTGGGGAGACCTTTATGTTCACTTTTTCTCCAGATTTTGAGGTAAGTAGTAATGACTTCGTATGCTTTTGCTCCCTTCCCCACCAGCACCCAAGTGCATGATCTTAAAATGCTTAAGGAATAAATCTAACTGTAAATCTGAAAAACATTACAAGTTGGCCCAAAAAGAGATCATCACACAAGTTTTTTCATGGAGTCTTTAAGAGCACAGTGAATTGGTAGTGTTTGCACGCGGAAGAACACATTCAACCTGACTCTGTAGTTGTACTGAAGATTTTTCTACTGTTTAAATTCTTCCAGGTGTCTGTCTGAAAATTCACAAACTGTATCCTTTTTAGGGGCATATCATCTAATCTAAGCATATTTTCTTGGTATTTTTCATTGTGTAGGAGGTTTGGTGCTCAAGGATGGCCTGGTTTGGAATGGTCTTATTTTAATTAGCGTAAAACCTCAGAGCATTTTTGTCTGCAGCGATCTGTTTCCTGAGTTTTCTGTGTCAACTTCATTAAACTGGCCTCTACCCACCCATAGTCTGTCTTTACTGGTGGTTGGTTTCCCTTCTGCCCGAATGAAAAGTTAAGATATTTTTACCTGCTACTCTGTTTTGTTTTCTTTTTTTCCCTTAGGTTTTTAAATGGACAGGAGACAACATGTTCTTCATTAAAGGAGACATGGACTCTCTTGCTTTTGGTGGAGGAGGGTAAGTTACAATTAGAATCTGTCAAAACTGTTTGTCTGGACACCTTTGAAAAGAAAAATTGGAATTTTCTTCAGTTTGGTAGCTCAGGACACAACAGTTACCAGCCAAGAAACTTTAGTATGTCAGGTGTTCAGCTTCCGATGCTGACAAAACTTAAACAGTAGATTTGTCTTCCCCATAGTGTGGCATGAAGTTTCAGCCCTGCAAAAGATTATGATGCCTTCCATGCTTGACTTGCATTTGTCCTCCTGTATTCAGAATGGGCACAAGGTATGACTGTGGAAGGATGTAAATGTGAAAATTACATAACTAGAAGAGGAGTGAATTGAAACTGAACCATCCCAAAATATGCCAGGGTCTCCAGAAATCGTACATTGTCTTGTCCTGTTTTTTTTCCTGCCCATGCAGCTGCATATGCTTCTGGAATGTTTTCCTTATTTGTTATCAGCATTCTCTTCAGATATAAAAGTGTCATCTCTTCAATGAAAATGGAAGAGGCTGAAAACCAAGGAATTCTAGTTAGCTTACTTCAGAATATCTGCAAAGGGGATATTCCCAAATTAATAATAAATAGTAAAAAAAAAAAAAAATCCTTGTAGCATAAATTTTTTAACAGCAATGGGGTACTTGTGTTAAGAATTAATTATTTAATTCCTTCTAATTTCTAAATTTTGAATGAAAAATACATTGATAGATTCAATGCTTACTCTCTGTCTTTTGCTTTAATACATTGTCTGTCTTGCAGAGGAGAATTTGCTCTTTGGCTTGATGGTGATCTCTACCATGGAAGAAGTCATTCATGTAAAACATTTGGGAATCACACACTTTCTAAGCGAGAAGACTTCACTATTCAAGACATAGAAATATGGGCTTTTGAATAAGTATTTCACTATTTCTACAGGTTATTGTCCCAAACCTGACATGAATCAGTGCAGCTTAAAAATCCCTAGGAGCAATATAATGTATTTTACTTATGTTTTTATTTTTTTTCTAATTTTTCAGTGTGGCCATTAGTTATTATTTTTAAATAGCAGATGTTTTTTCATGCTCTTGCATCTGTAATATACTGTCATACTTTTTCTAAGCTATAGACTCTTTTACAAAATATTGACCTTGTGGACTAAAAATTAGTTACTTTGAGCCTTGTGGCCTGCAAAATTTTCTTATCCATATTACAGTTGCCTCCCAGGTTTCCCACACACACCTTTCCTGCAATCCTGCTAGGGGGCTGCTTCATTGAATATAGTTTATTATTTTTGTATTCAAATTATGTCTATGAATGAAGTTGCCCTCTGTGAACCTCTAAGAAAGTTGCGTGTGGGTATTTGGCAGCAGCACTGCAGAGATTGGTCCAGATCAATGATGGGTTATTGAAGTGGTGCCACAAATGGATGAGAAGCTGAGCATTCCTTCTTAACGCATCCCAGTACACACGTGGTGAAGTCAGAAGATATCCAAAGTCAACAGTGCCACTTGTCTTGTTTCTTGTTCATGTGTAGAAATAAGTCAGTTAATATGTGTTGTAGCTGCATGCTGATTGTATTTAAAGAGTGTTTTGCACATGCTGTTAATGATCCGCAGGTTTGGGACAAATACTGATAATATAGAGCTAAGTGGCAAAGACTTAGAAAATAGCAAGGGATTGTAAGAATATGATAGTTCCAAAAAATTAAAAGGCTAAAGCAAGCAAAACTCAGTGAACAATTTGTAGCTATAGTAGGGCATTAAAAGTACAGAAACAGATGCATCTTTCTTCAACATAAAGTGTCAGATATATACTGTTATACTGTTGTAGCCGTGTAGCACATCAGCTCCAAGAATATAGCTTGTTTCTGTCCAAAGAAAAAAAATACTTGTGATGTTTTTGAGTGGGTCTATGTTGTAAATTTACAATTAGCACCAGCTCTGATTAAAATGACATCATGTATCATAAGTAGACAATATTGTAATTCAGTAGACTTGTGGAATATGCAAACTTACTGTCATGTGACCTCAAAAAATAAATGACAGGCTAGAATACAGTTCCAGTAGCTCTTGTCCACTTTTGTAGAAAACTTGATAAGCCATTGTGGCAATAACAGCTCAACAAAACTGTTTGTTTCAAAGCTTTTATTCTATGTTCTGCAAAAAAAAAAGGAACAAAAAAGAACAAAAAAATTGCTGTTAAGTGTGACAGTGACTGACTCTGTGCTGAAATTTCAGCTATTTCAGACAAACATTGTATATTATCTTGTAAATTAATGTTTAAAGTAGTTTTGTTATTATAGAAAAGTGTTGATTGACGGGTTGCTTATAGCACTTTAAATTATTCTAGAAATGGAATAAAAGCCAAATGGGTTGGCTTACATAGATGTAGTTGTATATTTCAAAATATTTACATTTTTGGAAAGTTAAAAAGAAAAACTTATTTGAAGACAGCTTACTGCTATGGTAAAAAGAAAGGGCCGATGTTTCATCTATAATATGCTAATGCTCAATATGAATAGAAAAACAGGCCTTTGTTTCCTGTCTCTATGTATATCTCTTTATCCTTAATAGAACTTAGTACAATGTGTAGAGTAAATGTTTACAAAATAAGGAACTGTAAATAAATTGAAATGGCTTTTCTCCCCTTTGGTCTTCCACAGCAGTATTATTGTCTTTGTGGAGTTACAACTGATTATTACAACAAAAAAAAAATCCTGTAATGGATTTCAAGTACTATAAGCTCACAGTGATGTATAGCAAATAAATCTAAATATATGTAAAAATCAACTTGAGTTGGAGTTTATTTAGAAGGTGGAGTTTATGTAGAAGCACAAATACGTATTTTGCTGTTCATTTAACAACTGAATGTATAGGATGCATTTTCTCATGTTTTTTGGCATTTCTGGGGCTTTTTACAGCCCAGTGGGAAGCAACAGGAATGAAATTTCTAGTCTTCAACCATTTTGAAGTGGGAGAGGGGAAAAGTCTCAGATCATCCTTGCTGACAAAACCATTAATTCAACTGCATAATCTCTATCCTAATCTCATATTGCAAATAAAGCATGTTTTAGTTTTTTAGAGGGTGGTGTGAAGAATTTTTTAAGGAAGTATACTTTGAAGAGTTAAATGGAAGTGCACAGAAATCTTCAGTAGCTGAATATTTCCAAGTATTGGACCAGTTGTGGAAAAGCAAATAGGAAGCAAAAAAGTGGAAATTAAGGGTAGTGTTATTAGGCATTACAGTAGCAATCATGCTTGTAAAATACTAAATTAGTTAAGGAAAGAAGGACATTTGATTTAAAGCAGAAGTGACTGTGGCAACACTTGGTGAAGCAACTGGCTATGTAAGGGATCTATAGAAAGTAGTGCATGTCTGTTTAGGCAGGACCATGAATTTTGTTACCAGAGGTGTAGTTAATTTCTGTATGACACATAAAAGGCACTCTGTCCCTTTTGCCTTCAGTTCATTATCCTTTTTCTGCAGTGGAATTCCTTTTCATCTTTGCTGGCAAGGTTTGTTTCTGTGATTGTAAGGCGCTGGGGTCTGACGTTCGCTGGAGGCTTATGAGACACCCCCATTATCTGGAGTTGGCTGCTGGGAGATAGGGTCTCAGCAAACAGTACTGGGATGGATTCACTGGGTAACTTGGTGTTTTATTTGGGCACCTGGGATCCAAACATGGGATTCTTAAAGTATCATCTTTTGGCTCTAAGTCCTATCTGTGTTAGTTACTGCTTTTGTGTAATCTGCAAAAAGGTCATAATTCATGACATACGGCTTACGCATGCATCTTCCTGCTCACCTGTTTATATTGCATTAGAGTTATTTTTTTGTACTGGAATTAGAATGTCTGCATAAAATTTGCTCTTGGAAGATGAGTAAGAACATTGACTATTCCTTCAGCTTCAAATAAAAAAAAAAATAATCTTGTATTTTCATTCAGTATTTGAATCTTAACTCTCACTTTTATGTTCTTTCTTCATAAAAGAACAGATGTCATCAGGGTGTTTACTGTTGTCACTGCAGTTTGGAGCTCAATTAAGGGAACAAACCTCCTCTTTCTCCTCTTAAGAGTTCATGATACTGCAGTGATAGAGAGCTGCACTGTGCTTCTGGAGCAGAGAGAGGAACTGTCCAGCTGAGGGAATGGTGTACACGTGGTGTAGTATGTGCAAAGCACGTGCCAGCCAGTCCTGCTGGCCGTCTCACTGTAGAAGCGTCAGTGCCAGTTCTGATTTCTGCTGTCCTGCTTACCTTACAAGCTTTGTAACTAGTTTGTTTTCTCTTCTGGTAATTACACTGCTAATAGTACAAGTGCTGTTGAATGCTAAGGTGCTTCATGCCCTGAGGTGCCAGCAGTGGCTTTAGTTGAGATGTTGGGGCAGTGCACTGTGTACATAGCAGCTGAAATGGCTGTGAGAGGAGGGCCTGCAAGTATCTGTTCTGTGATGAGTAATGATTGAACGTATCATCATGAATAGTGTGCTCTTCTACAGCTAATTTTATTTCAATAGCCTTCCTCTGTTTTAAAAATGAGCTGTATTACTGAACCTTGGCTGTACAGAAATATTTGTCAAGAAGGAATTTTTGCTGTGGAGGAGGGAGCTGATTTTTTACTGGGTGGGATACACATCCAGTGAACCTTCCTACTCACTTCAAGCCACTGCAGCAACTGCGGTAAGACTTGGAAAAATTCAAAGGTGTAAAAGTCAAATTTATTTCTTCTGATACAAGTTCCATGCTGTCACTTACCTTGATAGCTGTATTAGAATATGAAAAAAGTATTTAAGTTCCTACAGAAGGAGATACAATTTTTTCACTACCAAGGATGTGCAAAAGCAACACTAGCTTCAGACAGGAGAGTGCAGGAGCTCTGTTTCAAGTAAAACATTTTGGGAGTGAATACAGTATTTAAGAAAATAATGTGCAACTGTAAGCTACCATGAGAGTAGCTGAGAGTTGCTCATTGTCTCAGAGGTTAAGGGTTTTATTTTCAAAGCAAGTCAGAACTAGGAAAGCAGGTCTTAAAAATTTACAGAGACTGCTTTAATCAAGCAGGTTTTGACCTTTATCATCTGTCTGCTTGGAATATATAAATTTGGCAGAGGTTGTGCTAGTTTCACAGGAATGTAACACAGTATAGTAGGAGATTTAGGGTGGGTAATTCAGGAAGTACTTTTGTTTGGTTGTTTTTTTAATGATGTCAGATTTGTTATTTCCCACACCATGGATAAATTTGTCACACAACTTAGTGTAAAAAAATGTTATAAAGCGTACAACCAACATGAAATGCTTCCATACACCGTTAACTTATATCAGCATTTAATGTTTCTTTTCAACAAAAATGGTAAATTCTTTTCAGAAATTAGAAGGCTTTGCATGATACTGCCTACTCAAAGCTAAATAGTGGAGGGTAGTATGAGCAAAAATACTAGTCATGTAGTTTTCTCATCTGATGGGAAATAAAATAGTTTGAGGGGAAGAATAGGAAAAAGTTGGGGGTTTGGTTTATTTTGCATAGATTTTAACACTGGGGTGACTGAATAGGAGGCTTAAGTTACCTGCAGTGAGTTACCAATGGGTGAGGTTGATGACACATAGTAGTGATTACATTGTTATGGCTACTCTGTTTTCCTGTGGTAGGATGAGAATTTCTCATCAGCAGAAATATGTAATTCATTTAACACTTACATGCCCTTAGTGTGTATTCTTTGTACAGGTGTTTTGTGTAAGGTCTGTCGCCATGTACTCTGAAATCTTTTTCTGGTGCTTTGGACAGAGAAACCTTCACAGGAAATACTTTAACAGCCTATGAAAAGGAGAATGTGCTTATATTTTGAAGCAACTTACTGATATTTTACTTCACTGAATATGCACATGTATTTGTTTTTTAGTGTGTGGGAGAATAACCCAAGAAATAATTAAGAATTTTATTTTTAGTTCATGTATTCCTTTGACAACAAAATTTTGTCAAGACAATTTAGACAGCTATAAAAGGCTGTTATATAAAGATGTAAATAATAAGTTAAGAATATGCAGGTAAAAATTATATTCAAGTATTACACTAAGACATAAGTTTTGTAGGTCAACTTGAGTAGCCTAAGAGATCTCAAGAAAACATTAAAAAAGCTCCATTGATTCCATCTTACAGTGAATTTTTTCTTCCATAGAGGCACTTAATGTAACTATGCCTTAAGTATAAATGATTTATTTAGATTTAGAATAGATGTAGTAGTCAGTTCTTGTATCATGAAGTTATAAAATATTTGGTTTATTTGTACATTGAAGCTTCAAACTGTAGTACCTGTACTCATAATGAGACAGCAATATTTTTTTTATCAGAGAAAAGACGTTAATACACCTCTACTTCTGTAAGAAGATATTTGCTCTTTCGGTTTGAAAGAATTTTAAGGGGGAAAAAACCATTTATTTTTCATTACTTGCCCAGGCATCTGCTCTGAAATAAATGCTTCTCATGTGCAGCGCACACATTTTACCAGGACAGCTATTTTTACAGTAGCAGAGAAACTGATCTCTCTAATCCAGTAAGTAGCAGAGACCTTACAGATATCTCGGATTTGTGAATAATACAATTTTAAGTCCTAGAAGTATTAGTTCATTAGCATTTAGTCCTCTTCAGCATCACCTGGACTGAAATACATTATTTCAGTGACACTGGATTGGCAAATGCTGTAAAATTAGGTCAGTATTTCTGTGTAATGTGGAACAACAACATTTTCCTCAAAGTTATGAATGCCATTTCTCTCTTTTCTCACAGAGGTACATTTCAATGGCAGATGATGATGTTTGTCATTTTTTTGCTGTATACGAAAGTACAAATACCTGGCTAGTTTATATGTTACATATTATTTCTCCCTGTATTTATAAGAACAGTATCAGCATAGAAAATCACATGAGACATTGCACAATGTTGCATAGAAGGTATTTTTTAGGTAGCTATCTAATCAAAACTTTTTAATTCATTACATTCCAGCTTCCATAAGTTTAAATATGAAACAATCTAAAAAAATTAGTTATATATATGCAATAAATATATAAAACCCCATTATAAAAAGAATTTTTTTATGTGATATGTAAGAGAAAGCTGTGTCAACGGTTTTATCACCAAGAGAATACTGCAGTAATAGTTACATATCGCACTTGTAAAGAAAACAAATGTGGTAGCCTTGATTCTCTATTAAAATAAGGCAATTTTACCTGTATTTAAATAAATTAATTAGGAAGTGCATGTACAAGACCATTTTTTCAGATCAAAAATTTTGAGTTTATATTGTCATTCAGCTTCTGATCTGTCATGTTTCATATTCCTGTAGCTATTTGTATTGCTATGGGCTTTTATCACCAGCTGTTTATATTCCATATAGATTTTTCTCCTTATTTTTATGTAGTAATTAACTTAATTGTCCTGCAAGCATTTCTGGTACAAAATGAAGTCCATTTGGATTTTGGGTTACGTACTAGTTATAAAATATATATTTCAAAATATACTCTCTTCTATGTGGTGATCGGGGGAATCTTATATTCAAAATGTGCAAATGCTAATGGCAAGAGAGAAGAGGAGAAAAGTTTTCCAAAAGTTGTTCTGGTTATAGCCTAATTTATTTTAATAAAGTAATTATGACATTATCATCTCTTCCTTGCCACAACATTTCTCCTTCAAAGTCCACCAGCCCGTGTTTCCTGGCTCTCATCAGAATCCCAACAACCTTATCTGAAATACGAACGTATCTGTCGAAGAGTTCCCCAAAAGTGACTTGGATCTTGCCGTCGGGCCGTGGCTTGGCCATCGATTCAATGATGAAGCACATGTCCCTGATCTCCCGGTGGATGTGGGCCTCAGCTCTCTTGGCTCGCTCAGCCGTTTTGGTTCCTTCCTTTGGGTGGCCGTATCCTTCATCTCCTTTGTGCAGGCGCGTGGACATGGCCAGCTCGTGGTCAAACTCCTCGCTGAAGGGGTTCAGCTTCTGCGTTATGATGTGCTGGTCAGCCCATTCCTGCCACCTGTCCTTGAGGCTGTGCACGGCGCTGCATTTCCTGCGCGCCTTGCTCCGCGCCTCCTCGCTCAGCCGGCTGGCGCTGAAAGACACAGAAACACACCTGAGCTTTGCCTCTTCTCCTGTCCTGATCCAGTTCTGCTGTTTATTGGTCTCTGCTCTAACTGGGGTCTGTGGTTTTGGGACAGGCTGGAATCCACCAGGTGGCACGAGTTCACCACTTCTAAATTAGTTCTCTAGGGGCTGTTTGTCCACATTCAGTTTGCACACAGAGGCAAGTTCCATGATCACAGCTTTATCCTGTCTACACTACCGCCTTCCAGCCCTGATCTGAGCCCGTTTTGACAAACTTTGCCCCAGAATTACTTAACTCTGTAGGGGAACAAAACAGTATGTTTCCATACCTTTGGTCAGTCATGCAGTTCCCCATTCCTGCCTGCTTGGCCAAGCCTGAAGTGTGCCTGCCCTGAGGTTAGAGATGCTGGTTGCTGTAGGTGTGTGACCTGGCTGAAAACTAGATGGTAGTTCCTAGAAAAATCTGTTCTCTGTAATAGCTGACGATGATTATCAACAAAAACCTAATTGAGTGCCGTAATTCTGTCTATGCTTCTGTATTTGGAATATGGTTCTGAATAAATTGAAGCCCAAAATTCACATTCCTGTGGCTAGGGTAGAAGCCTGAAAGTGTCAAGGACAAAGGATAAGGAAAGACCTTAATAGTGTGTAATAGTTCTGGATGACTCCAGGCAGAAACTCTATCCTCTTGTGGCCAATCTCACATGTTGTGGGGAGCTATAGATAGTCTGAGCTAGTCATTGTGCTGTCACGTCATTGTCATTGCGCCATCTCCTCTCAATGCGTATGTACAGAACTCAGCTGGGACTATGCTGTGCTGTGGCTGTGCCAAAGTAATTTGTTTTCTAATATTTTTACTCCCTGCTCTGAAACTCCCCAGTAATGTCAGCTGAATATTAACACCAGAGAATCAAAATGCACTTAGCAAACAGTACACAGGGCTACAAAGTTGCAGAAAATTCTGTTCCCCTGCTGTTTGGACATTCCTTTGTTTTCTACTAAACCGGTTGAAATAGAGAATAGGAGTCATAGAGATGTCCCCAGATTGGTGCACCAGAAAGATGCCAGTATTGGGCAGGGCTAGGCTAGGGTACAAGAATTGCAAACTCCCAGTGCCAGGGATAGAAAAAGAATGAGGAGAGCTGCACTGCTTTATTAGCTGTGGAGTTGCCCTAAGATTGGCTTAGCTGTATTAAGGAACTGTGTTTAAAAAGCTCCGAAATACTCCTTGCTATCGATTTGGTGAAAAACCATCAGAAGAGTTGAGCATACTGGGTTGCCAAGTAAGTGCACTTTTCTTCTGTGGTGTGGCTACAGAGCATCCTGAGAGTACGCAGCGTGTCTGTACCTGTAATTTTGTGTAAGTGACTAACAAGTAGCTGTTGGCAGGAGAGCATTAAAATATACTAATGGGGTACATCTAGACAATTTGGTTTCCCAACAATAAACCAAATGCTCCTCTATATGACCTATTGTCAGTCAGAGAAAGGGAAAGCTGTGATCCTTTGTCCCTTCTCCTGAATTGTGCCTTCATTGTCCAGAGGAATTGTGGGCACAGGGTTTGGCTGTGCAAAGGAATTTGTCTCCTGAAGCCTATGGCTATCTCAAAGGTCACAGAAACCCTGTGCCAGCACAGTCTGAACTCCAACCGAAGCTCAGATTGCTTCTCTAGCTCTTCGTGTGGGAAGATATCAGTTAAGGCAGGGAAAAAAATCCTAAGTGAATCAAAATTGCCTTGAAGAAGTGATGCCATCAGTCTCAGTGGAGTTTATGAGTAGATATCATCATGGAGGGCTTATTCCTGAGCCACAGCCAGCTGCTTCCCCTTCTCTCCAGGGACTGTGACCTCTGAGAAAGTCCTAGGGCTTTCCTCACCCAGGTTGAGTGGAGAGAAGATGGGGAGTGAGACATCAGGAGGCTGTGCAGTCTTTGTTACTTGCTTTAATTTAATAGTCTAGCATGTAGACCATTTCTTTTTCTATTGAAACTAATTTCCTTTCTAGCAGAATATTATTGTTGCCTTCCTCATCCAAATCATCTTCTCAGTGGTTGAGAAAATCATCTTATCTATCCTTTTGCTTTTATCGTGCCTCACTTGGGCTTGAAAAAACCTTACTTTTTTAATGCAGCTTGTAATTTAACCATTTCTAGTTGCTGAAGGGCTATTTTTGCCATTGTTTAGCTTAATGTTAAAAGTCTAAAACATGAATTGTGTACATATAGAAGCATTTTTTCATGTTTCTACTGCACCTACACAAAGGATTGTGCATCCAAAGTGAAGGTTTTGAACTTTTACCCACTCTAAGTGCTTTACATGCAACAATCAACTAAGTTAACCTGTTAACCAGAATGATCATCCTAAACAGATCCTGACCTTCCTGGCAAATAGTGTCCATGTTGCATATTCGCCCTGGTTCTGTCTGTAGGGGAAAGGTATGAATCCTATTTTAATGTTTTGAGTTTCATATCCCTTTTGTTGCATCCCTTTTGCTCCTAAGCAGGAACAGAATAGTGTCTCTTATGCCAGTAGGAGTCAACAGGCCTTCTACTAAGAAAGCCACCTTATTCCAGTAAGTAGTGAAGCTGGAAATAATGAAGGTGCTGATGTGAGGAAAACAAAATACTTGTACTGACACTTTTTTCCTGGAATGTGGAGAGGAAAATGGGAGATATGCTTTAACAACTGAGTATTTATGGTGTTTTTGAAGACGTTTAAACCACATTGAAAGGTTCATAAAGGTAGCAGGCTGAAATATTATATTCTGAGGCTGTAAAATAAATTAAAAAACATGAATAGATAAAAAAATCCAGTCCTGACAGCAGCACTGTAAGTGCAGAAAATTATTTTTGTGTCCAATTTCAGTGGAAGAAAGAGCTGTAAGTAACATAGAGGGTTTGGACCACAGTAAATATGGCTAATCAATCTTTTTTCAAGGTAGCAGCACTAAAATTAGACATACAAGGAAAATATAAGAAAAGCTTAACAGAAGCTAGATAGTTCGTCTGTTTCTACTATAACATTTGAAACTGAGAAAATTGTTTTAATTTAAGTTGTTTACGGATAAGTGCTGCAAATGCAGTGCTTTTTCCACTGTATATTTGGAATCTTTGGTTTGAGGTCCTAACTTCTATGAAAGGATGGTGCACACAATCCTTGCCAAAAGCAGGTACCACAAACTTTCAAGCCCTAGGTTACTGGGGAGCTTTTTTCACTTGGGCTGTTAACCATTTTCTTCTTACAGGAGCTGACTGCTCAGCTGTACAATAAAGCATCATTCTAATCCCATTTGAATAGTTAAAATAGCTCTGGGGGTGTGTGTTCAGATAGCTGTGCTTAAAGGTACTGTATGGTTGAAATCCATAACTGTGTTAGTCACAGTCTAATGGTCACCATAATGCTCATCAGTAGTGAGGTGTAAAACCAAAACAGTGACCATGACACAGCCTGCCTGCCTGTCTGCACTGGGACCACAAAGTCTATTTTGGCTTTTTCATCAGTTTTTCATCGTCGGTGCTGATCGAGTTTTTAATTTCTGAAAATGCGATTGAGATATGGTACGAACTTGAGGTCCAAGATACTGTGGAATTTTCCTTTCTTTGAACTGATGAATGCCAAATTCATGGAAAGCTTCCAAAGAGAAGCAGTGAACCCAAGTTTTGGTAAGAAGTATGTGGAAGTAATTCCTGCAACATTAATTTGGGGCATTCTCTTCAAATTGCTCCTGAGAATATTTACAATTTATACTAAGCAAAATAATGAATAAGTATTTGGAAATATTACTTGTCAAATATATTGATTTAGACAACATTTGCTGAAATAAATGAGTAGCTGAAGGCTCTTGATGAGGCAAAAGTTGTGATTCTGAAATATGGAGTGGAGTATTAAGAAGTAGTTATTTTGTAACCAGTAAATCCAGTGTGAAAATTAAATATAATTAACATCTCCCAAATATAACTTCCTGACTTTTTGTATTAGGTACATAGTATAATGTTGTTGAGTAACTACTTAAGCACAGAGTGATTAGCGAAAGGTCTACTGAATTTTGATTAATTTCTTCTAAATCAAAAATAATAGTTTCTTTGACCTCTTCCTACTATTCCTCCCCCCGCCCCCCACCATTTTCCTCATGGAAAGCTGTGCCCCTCTGCCATTTGTGTTGATGTAATGAAGATGTTTACTTACACGGATGGGACAGGCCGTTTAATCCTCACAGCCATCACCTCCCGGTCACTGTCCTCCTGCTCGAGCTTGTCCTCTGCTTCCCCATAGCCACTGTCCTGGGCATCCAGGCTGTCATCACGACACTTAAGCAGCAGCTCTCCCTTGGCCCCGTCTTTGTCCTCTTCTTCCATCTTCTCCCAGCCCTTGGTCAGCTCTGATACCACATTTGAACACTTCCTCCTTATGGTTGAAGGTAATTTGCTACTAAGAATTTTGTCAATAGCATTTGAGTCTTCTTTGAGTTTGGTCATCTCGGAACTGCTGTTGTTGTTCTCGTATCTTTCACTGAGGAGGCTGACATCCCCCCCTCGTTCATAGGCTTTGCTGACGACTGTTTTGGTCACCTCTTTGCTTTTAATGCTGAACATTTTGAGGTCTTTATCTGATTCCCTTGATTTTTTTTCAGCATCTCTTGTTGTTACCAATTCCTTTGCTAAGGATTTTTCATCATCTTTTTCTTGGTCCCTCTTGACAGATGGAGTTTGCCATTTTTCAAAGGAGCTTTCTTGTACAGGCTGAGCTGATGAGCTTTCTGCAGTGGGGACCCATCCAGAGGGCTCTTGCTCTTGCTTTACATGGTGGTCAGATGCCCACTGCTGCCAGCCTCGTGCCAAGCTGAAGACCTGGCTGGCCATTCGGATCTTGTGGACAGCCCTTTTCACAGGAGCAGTGCTCGGCTTTTCTTCAGGAGCCATGTTGCTGTCTGCTGCCATCCTGGCTTCTCCCCTTCTTACGCTCAGCACCTTCTGAATGGACTTCCTGAAGTGAATAATGCCCTCTGAAGACGGCCACACAGATTTAAATAGAAGCAGGGGCAGTTGATGCCCATGGAAAATATGTGAAATGCTTCTCACAAAGATATAGTATCCTCCCTGTTGCAGAGGTCTTTTTTTAAAACGCGGGGTTACATTTCATCACAGCAGATGAATGATGCATGATGTAAACAGTGTGACACAGACCTGTTCTGGAAATAGTGGGAAAGTAACAGCTTCTTCAGTCCCCCCTCCCTGGGACTGCTAAATTCCCAGTTTGTTGACAAGGGTCTTGTCCTTTTGGAAATGCAGCACTTGGGTTAGAGATCCTGATCAGAGTGACTGAAAATGCTAAATGTTAAGGACTGTCAGCAGAACAGTAGGAATTTTGGCCAGAGTGGACACTCCTCATCATCACAAGAAAAAAGTGGCCCTTGCCATGGAGTGTGAAGCCAGAAGCAAGTTATGACTGAGAAATTTTTAGAGATATTTCCTAAAAAGATACTGGGTGATTTTTTCTTATTGTTCATGTATCCAAGGAAATCGAGGTTTGTTAATTTTTTAAAAGGTATTTATGTGTTCTCTTCCCAGTCATTATCTATTAATGTCTCTCTCTTTAGAATGTACCTTCAGGGGGGCCTGGGAACACTATCGTGTTTGGTGTCAGCACTAAGGAAGAGGGAGTCACTATGTCTCAGGATCAGTATAGCAAGTCTGGCTTGATCAGATGCATGAATGATCTCCAATTTTTAGGGTTTTGAGAAAATAAAATATAACCTATTTAATTTCTCACTGCTTTTCAATAGAGTTATATACAGTATAATTATGTTTGCTGTGTACAATGTAGAAAAAATCAATTTTTCTAGGAAACCTTATGATTTGTTCATTCCAGAGGACTTCTTAGAGTGTGTTCATATTCAAACATGTAAAATTATTTAGTGAATTGATACATGCATTGTTGCATGGTAATAAACATTTTTCTGAGATATAGTCCCATGATATCTTATTCCTTAGCATAATGTTTCCTAAATAGGAAGGGAAAATGTCATTGCTTTTTCAATCCATCATACCTTGCAGATTACAGGATGACCCGTGCTCTTGCCATGTGGTCCTCTAAGGCACTCTGAACTTGAAGGAATTCAGTTGGCTTTGTTGGTGTTACATCAGAGATAAATATGGACTCTTGTACTCTGCCTTTTTTTTATCTTCTCTCTGTTAAAGGCTGGGCCGTTTGAAGTAGGTCAGTTCATATTTAGCTCTTGATTAATGCTATAAGACTACATCATACATTTGACTTCCATGTAGAATTCCTCATTAATCTGTGGAGTAATTTTCTCTTCAAAACTGATGACATAATGCAAGTTAGAGTTGTTCTTAGATATTTACTCATGCTTTTATTTTAGAAAAAAAATGTGTCACCTCTGTGTACTGTACAGTCTCAGCTATTGCCCACTGCGTCATAGCTGTGAGATGACATTGTGAGATGTACCCATGCAACTTGATTAAGGAGCATGTGTCACCAGACATTTATTTTGGGGTCATTTTAAGACTAATCAGGAACGGGACCTTCTTGTGCTTAGAATTTACACATGCCTATGCATCCATGCACACACAGAGGGGAGTGTATGCTCCCTAAAATACAAGGAAGAGGCAAGTGAAATAAAATCGTGCACATGCAGAATAGGAGTATTACACCAGTTCATTATGTCATTTTGTGTGGTTTCTGGAGTATAAGGGTGGCTGAGGCTTTGAGAATGAGCTGAAAGCTGAATACAGATAAGGGATAAGGGCAAGGAAGGACTGCAGTGAAACAAGTGACTGTGGAGGGACAATCCTGGAGCATAAGGCCAACAGAGACCCCTGTTATAAGACAGGGTCAGCTCCACCTCCATGTGTCCTGGATCTTGTTTTACCTGCTCTTAAAGACTACCAGCAGTAGATACTCCCCACTGTCTAGGCAATTTATTCCACTGGTTAACTGGCTCTATTTTGCAATCAAAGGCCTCTTCTCAGTTTATAACTGCAAATAGTCTTGAAGTTCTTCAACACTTTTGCTCTCATACAATATTTGCAAGTAGTTGTATTGAAATTCATGGCACTGAAAAATAATTGCATTCCTGAGGAATGTTTAGAAATTACAGCATATTTCAAAGAAGTTGTTAATAAAGAGACTTCTGGTTCTTTTTTCTAACAGACTTGACCTTGGTATACTGGTCATAGTCCTACAGATTTAATGCTTACATAGTTTAGATAAATGACAATGAAAGATTACAGACTAATGAAAACCACCAAGATTACAGATCTAAACTACTATTAAATCCATATTGCACAACAATATTTTAAACAAAGGTTTAGTCAAAATTGGTCACTAATTAAGCTGAACAGTTATCACAGACTTGTCCAAAGTGCCAGTGAAACTTTGATATAATTATTCTGAGGATAACTATCTTTATAATGCTTAATTTTAGAGTGTACAATGATGTTGCCTTGAATGTGTTGAATGTTGTGTCATTTTATATGGTGGTGCCTCCAGCAAGAAGTTAATTATAAGTATAAATTATGTCCAAATCATCCAGTGATATTCATACTTTGTGTGTTGTTTACTTTGCAAATGTTATATTGCAGTAGGACTAGAATTTAATACTTCATGATTTTAAATTTTTATATTTAATGTGATAATCAGCCAAGATTACATTTCTATGTGTAATTTCCCTACTGTGACTTCCACAGGCCAATAGGCAGCCCTAAAGGCACAGGTATGTTTTAGGTAGGGTGGACCTGAACCACACTTTCTATGTGTCTTCCATACATCACAAGGTCACAAAATATAGTCTAAATGCACAGCAAGGCTGCGTGAGGATGACTGTCACAGGCTTTCACAAGTTCAGAAACTATCCTTGAGGCCAGAGTGGAGGGACCATTTCTTGTAGGAGATCTATAGGAGAAAAGGTAATTGGAGAAAATATTAACTTTGATGAGAAAGCTTGACACATGCTGAAGTTGTAAACTCCCTTTGTCCTTGACCCTGGCTGCCTACACTTCTGGGATTTAATCTCTTTGACACCTTTAGACAAGTCTGCACATGTCCCTAAGACCTTGTTGCTGCTTGTGGATTGCTGCATTTCACATAATACCTCTGACTTCCTGAATCCAAAGTTGTGAAGGACCAGCTGAGGGGTTGCCAATGTCACAGATAAATGTTTTTTCTGTGTGATGATTTGCTTTTGTTTTCCCCCCGGATGGATTTCTCCCTGTATAGTTATAAACTATTTTAAAATGCTTTAATTTTCTCTTTGCTGTAGAACACTAACAGTCTCTGGGAGACCCGTATGCCATCAAATTTTTTTTTGTTTTGTTTAAGGATGATTAATTTTAAAGGTAGAATGGTATCCTTCATACATTACCTTGTCAGACGTTGACATAAGTTATTCAATGTTTTTGATTCCAAGGAATTTAATTTTGAATGAATTGTAAGTGTATGAAAGATGCTGTCTTCCTCCCCAGAGTTAGTGGTGAATAACGAGAACAAGATGTGTTTCTTTCTTAAGTATAACCAGCTGCCATTATCAGGAATGTCAGGAATTCTTTTCACCATGACACAGTTATAGTACATTGTGTCATATCATACGTTGCCAGTTATCACAGGAAACCTGTAAAAAGAGTTAGAGTTTGGGATTTCCTTATTTTTAGAGTTCACATCAAACAAATTCCTTTTAACAACAGCAGTGAGCAACAGTGTCTCATTCATTGTGCTGTTTCAGGGACAATCCAGGTGTCTGAGCTCCAAGAAATGGATGCTCCTGAGACTTTGGGTCGTGTCCAGCCATTAACTGAAAGCAGTTTATGCATTCATTGGTGCAGTTTCTTATATTTGCATCCTATATCTGGGCACAGCCTTTTTTGTTTAACTGAAATTGTGTTGTACTGAGAAATTATCAGAAATTGTGTTGTACTGAGAAATTACTGTGTAATTACATGGAATTTTGAGTCTGCGTTTTATTATGTGTCATCAGGATTCAACTATGTGGGAGGTCAGGGCTTATCCATGACCTATCACGACAGCACTGCTCTGTGAAGAAAATCCAACAAACTGTCAAGAAAACCCTGGTCAGAACCAAGGCTGAAAGACCTTTGTGGTCTTTCAAAGCTGTGGAAGGGTAATGGGGAGAGGGAAGAGGCACTATCCAGTAGCAGCAGCTGCAGAGATCTGTGGAGCACAGCCCCAGAGCTCCTCTCCCTCCAGGTGAGACAGATTTAAGTGCAAGCCACGCAAGTAATAGAAAACAGCCCTGTAGATTCTCAACTGGCCAAGGAAGAGAATTCAGCATATTTTTTCCCTGCAGTCTGGTGGAGAGACCTGGCTGTTAGAGCTGACAGAAACCCAGCTCAGGGGGGGTTTACATGCTCCATGTATCTTCAAGTTCCTACCCAAGCTCTGCTATTCAAGTGACAAAACTCTTTCCTGTCTTGAATACCTTATTCCTCTAAAGTTGTCTTCACATTTCAGAAGATGAAAACTAAGACTGGGATGTGGAGCCTTAAAGCACTTTGGCACCCTTTTCCTACTTTTCCAAATAGTGCCCACAGCCTTTTTTTTTTTTTTTTTTTTTTTTTTTTTGAGTCAGATGCTTGCAAGAAATCTAAACAAGTTTAATCAAATTTTTACAGGAAAGGGAAGAAGAGGTAAGAACACATTCTGTTAGTCCCATTTTACCTTTGAGCATAAATACATCTCTTATTTGAATATCTATAGTAAATGAACAGAAACAAGTAACAAGCAGTAATGAAGCAATTTTGTTTAAAAGTGTAAGCAAACTCTTGCAGGAAATCATTTGCATCAGACATCCAGTTCTACTTGCATTATGAAGGAATTTCTGAAGATCATTTAAACAAGATAGCCTTTGAAATAAATCCACAAATATGTTGCTATTCGAGTTTATATCGATCATATCTATTTGTCAGTGAATGGTTTTCCTTTTCTGATAAGAAAATTATGTAATATAATAAATAATATAAGTATAATTTAATTTTGTGGTTCCAACTTGCTGATGTATCTTAGTTTAAAGTTTACCTAGAAATAGTCTTACGACTTGGAGAATATGGCCTTTTTGCTACTATTGAAATTTGAGAAGAACACTGGATACGAGGAATTTAAAGTCTCCACATAACTTTGCAATACAAGATGGATGGGAGGCATACCAGAATAGGAGAACTCGAAATCAGACACCTGGATGTAATGTGAGAGATGATAAATGTATTTTACACATCTACAAGAAAGAAATCACAGGTAAAAATAAAATTAAAAGCACAGTTTTATATAGTCAAAATATGTTACAAACAAGTGATAAGAGGCATAATCAAATCAGTGTCCTCCAGATATTAACAAGGCAGTCCTTCCATGCATTGTGGCTTTTATTTTTCAGGGTAATATTAACTGCATGTTTCTGCTATGGGTGTTTCTCAGATTTCAAGGTGGCAAAGAAGAAAATTTTCACAATTTAAAAAATATCCTGTCAGGGACACTGTTAGATTAATTAGAGCAGTACCAATCAGACCTGAATGAATCACCTTATAAGTGTTTCCTTTATCACTAGTATGTTTAAAGTGCATTAACTTACAGTTATCACTGCATGTGCATCACTTGGCTCTCCTGTATTGTCTTTACAGTTTACTATATTTATTAGCATATTAAAATCTGTCAATAAAAAGTATAAAACATAAACTGTTATGCCTTTGATGTGTGTAGTGGACCTACCACGGGTTTTTGGAAGGATCATTGAAAATCTACATTTAACTTCTAATAGAGTTGCTAGTTATTGTCTTTACATTATAAGTATTGCAACTTAAAAAAAAATTAGTTTCTGAAATTATCTTTTGAGAATGGAATGGAAAAACAGACTGTAAATTTTAGGAAATATGTTTGAAAGCAGAAAACTCTACACAAAAAAAAAAAAAAAACAAAAAGAAAAAAACAGAAAAATGGAGTCTGTATGTAAGATAAATGCAATATTTCATTATTTTCTTTAAAGTGTAATTCAGAACCAGTCTCAGAACTCAGGAAACAAGCCTCAGTATAATTTTGGTATTTTATTGTGAAGATATTTTAGTATTCACTGAGGGAAATACTTTGAAATAGGTAAATACTGCATTTCTGGTTTAATCTATCAATTGGCTAAAGCAATTAGCATATTTTCAATGCCTCAGTCAAAATCATGCTCGGCTCTTTTGTTATTCCATATCCTGAAAGATCCTGACACAAAGGATTGTTTGAAACAATTGATGTTACGGCTCAGATTTGGAGGTATCTATGGTGAAAAGCAGAAATACTCTTGACTAATTCCTTGCAGTTTTTCCTGCAGTGTGGGGGGTCTCATTTTAAAGGTGACAGCAGCGTGCTGACGCTGGAGCTGTGATTCTTCACCCTATGATGAATTCTCACGGGTGCTGCTGGCTCTGCCTGCTGCCCCACTGTCACATTCCCCTGCCACAGGCGGGACAGACCCTAATTTATTAGTTCTCACTTAGCCACCAGCTGCTCTAACAGCATGCAGCTGTGTTGCTGTTAGCACAGGCAGAGCCCCGGCTTTGCCTGTCTTCAGCTGAGTGGAAGTCCAGTGGCCAGCCTGCGAGAGGAGCGCTGCTCTCTGGAGCTGCTTGCCTGAACCCCCTTGACTTTAGGTGTCAAGAAGTGAGTGATGGGAATTGCTGGAAGATCATGTGATATTTACAGTGCCGTAGGGGTGTTTCCTTGGCTCATGACTAAGCTTCAGGTGCCAAGGAAGCTGGCAATGAAGAGCTGAGAGGCCCAATGATGGGCTTAGTTTTCATCAGAAACTTCTAAACCACGTTAGATTAAATTCCACACCTACCTGATTTTAAAACTATGCTTCAGACATCTGCCTTACTTCTTACATGATGTAACAGTAATTAATGGGCCATGATTATGTGGTAAAAGTCTTTGCAAAAAGAAGGTGAGTAGAGGCGTGGGAGCTTGAGATCATTATTTTAAACTGCCCATCATTTGATTTGCAGTATGGGAGCAAGCTATACATTCCTCTTGAATACAAGGATACCTAATTGCTGGTAGCAGCACCCACACTGAAATGAACTGTTCTGGGAGGCAGTGACAAGTATCTCCTTCTTTTTGTCATCAACTTCATCTTCTAATTGTGTGGCTGCCTCATGCTTCAGCACAGACACAGCTATGCCTGTTAATCCAGTGAATGACTTAGTGACTCAAAATACAGATCAGTGTACTAACAGTGATTTTGAAGGAAAAATCAACTTCCTCATCCCCTTTGCTTGACTGAACCAAGACAATATCCCTCATAGTGGTGTCAGCCATTTCAACACAGAAAATTTGAGAAGGTGATGAATTTTCAAGGGTGGTTTTTGATATTTGAAAATATGTGACTGGTCAGCTTGAAGTGTTTTGCTTCTCAGGCAAGTAAACTGATTGTAGCTCTTACTGGACTGGAGACCTGGACCTTCCTAACTCTTTTCCTACCTCACCAGTCACTGCTGAATTAAGCCAGCCTTGTAAATCCCAGGACATTTGTAGGCTTAGAATTTCAGTGAACACTAACAAATTCAGTATTATCACAGAGCTCCAGAGTACTTTCTCAGCTTTTCTAACTGTTTTCTTAAAATAAAGGGGAAACACAGGTTTGCGCTTGAAGAGTATTATGGTGCTCACATCACTTAATTGGATATATTAATTTTGGACCAATTGCATTTTTCTTTTTTCTCTGTGGAACCCATTAAGCTTTGTGGTAGAAGTCAGTGGATCTATCCCTGAGGGCTTAACAGGTTTCCCAATATAATAACAATATCAGAATTTTACATCAGTTGAAAGTAATCTAGTTTTGCTCTTTTTTTAGCTATATAATTGCCAATAATTTGTTGTTGTTGTTGAAATTACTGCAATGTATCAATATTGGTCTTTATTTCTCTCTTGGTATTTCTCTTCATATAGTGATTTATAAAGTTCCAGGTTTACTCAGGAAAGAAGGAGAAAATTATTGGGAGATTTTGAATGGTAGGGAAGATGTAATAAAGATAAAATCTTCTCATCATACCTTTGAAACCCATGGGAATCACATGAGAAGCATTTCAATGAGTGAAATCCACAGGCAAACACTGGTACGAGAAAAAGTATTGAGCAAAGATATGTACTTCTTTAAGGCCTCTCCTATTTTGTGAGTTGAATAATAAAAAGGAACAGTTTACTCAAGGCCCAGGGATACAGTATTCCACACAATTTTCAGCTTAGGAAGAATCCTTCTCAGGAAGTATATCTCCTGTGTATACAGTAAAAGTGCAATGAAAAGAGTTGGGTGTAGGAAGAACATTTCTCATTGTCATTGCTTAGGAGGTACTTGTGAGGTACTTCAAAGGCACTTTCCCCTGAGATTCCATGGGGGACGCCTTGGTGTGATGAACCCCTGGCGCAGCTCCTGCCCATCCACCATTCCCAGGGAGTGCGCAGTGCTGCCATGGAGTGCGCAGTGTTCCTGTGGAGTGCACAGTGTTCCTGTGGAGTGTGCAGTGCTGCCATGAAGTGTGCAGTGCTGCCATGGAGTGTGCAGTGCTGCCATGGAGTGTGCAGTGCTCCCATGGAGTGCGTAGTGTTCCCGTGGAGTGCGCAGTGCTCTGGCTCCCTGAGCAGTTCCTCCCACTGGGGCTGCTCACCAGTCCTGCCTGTGCTGTGCTGTGCCAGTGAGACTCATCCATGGAGAGGCCAGGAGGCTGAGCACTGCTGCAGGACACTGCCTGCCCCAGCACCCAGAGCAGAGTCCAGGGTGCCAGGCTGTGAAGGTCTTTAAAGAATGTCATGGGAAGAGTCAGATACCCAGAGGAGGGCTCTGCAACAACTGGCCAGCTGAGGAGGTCAAAGGGAGGAAGACATTCTTTTGTTGTTTATTAGTGACAATTTGTGATCCTGGAATGTTTATGGGAATAATCCTTGATAGTAAATAAAGTACGTTAACAATGCAGAAGAATGTCTAAGGGAAGATTTGATTTATATGATTGAGCATAATTTTATCTAACTTTATCTAATCTTCAGTAAATCACTGTACTGAACCATTCCATCTTCCATATTTTTTCATTTGCCTCTTGATCAGGATGGGTCCTTGACATTTATTAAAACAGACCAGAGACTATAGTTCATCTATAGAACAGTACTTTTCAGAAGCTGCAGTGTTAGACACAGATCAAAGTGCTGTAGTTCTCTTATTTTAATTTTTTTTTCCCACATGAAAGCAACGCTGGATGTCTTACTTTAAGCATATTTAATGTTTTAGTACAGAAAGCAGTTCAAATCTAGGGAAATCTGAAAGAATCAGATTCTGACATCTACTGCTGCTGATTAAGGCTTATTACACAGGGACTTGCAATGACACTAGTGAGTGCACTGGCATTATAAGTGATTTTCATCTGATCCAATGAAGGGTGATGGTCTATCAGATGATGAAAAAACTTCTATTTTAATTGGGCTACAAAAAAACCCTTGTTACTGGGGCTGGAAGATATGCACAAGTGTGGACAAACCAGATGATGAAGGACATGGAATGGAATTCAAGGTTCCTGGCTGCCCAGGCTAGAGGCACAGAGTTAAACAATGGCAGTGATGAATGCACATATCACATACCAACACAAAATAAATAGTCACTGTGTAATCACCCAAATAAATCTGAATACATCATCAGTGTTTCTTTGAGCATTGGATGGATTTTCCCTGTGGAACACATGATACATCTTACTATATACATTTTAGGAAAGTGTTCCTCCTGCTCATTTGGCAACTGCTAACTTTAATGTGTTTGGGAATAACAATGGCAGCAGTTTTAAAAGTACCTCAGTGACACTGAATATCAGAGAAACATCAATGTGTCATGAGTTAGTTTTAGAAATATCTTCAAAGGTTAATGTGAATTAACTCCTACCCACTCAATTCTAACAAAAAGTTGTCTGTCTTTACTGTCATGAATAATCCTGAGAATTTGCCATAGGACATTTATATGCATGCCTAACTCTAGAAGGACTTTAATCACAGAACCAAATTCACAGAATAACAAAATGTGTCAGGTTGGAAGGGACCACAGTGGGTCATCTGTTCCAACATCCCTGCTCAAGCAGGGTCATCCTGGAGTACATGGCACAAGATCGCATCCAGAAGGTTCTTGAATATTTCCAGTGAGGAGGACTCCACAAACTCTCTGGGCAAAATCTTTCATCAAATAAAGCTCTTGATGAAAGGTTGCTTAGGTACTTCTGTAAATGAAAATGCAGTAGCTTCTCTGGGAGAGAATTTGTAACAAGCACATGAAGCTCTGAAGCAGAAGCTAGCAAACTTCTGTGCCAAATTCACATTGACTTTGTGTTGAAAGTTTTGCATCCTGTATGAATCTAGGACAGAAAGAGAAGCAAAGGTCTTTGTGACTGTTTTAACTTTGGACATGACACCAAGGGTTGCAGAAGAAATAGTAACAGGATTAAGGTACCAGCATTGATCCAGAGCCTTCTTACTGGATCAGACAGAAATGTTCTCCTGTTAATGAGTAGTGTGGGTAAGTTCTGTGAGTGTGTGAGTTCTGTGTAAGTGCAGAGCTATCACCTCCCTCTGTTTGCACACTGGTATTGTCTAGCTACGCTCATGTTTGATATCTTCCTATGGCTTAACTCTTTTCTATATTTCAGCTGCTTTCTGAACAAGGGAATTTCCATTGCTTAGGCAGGACTAGTTCATATAACTGCATGACTGCAATAAATCTCAAGTGTCACTTCAAACACATAATTTTTAGTTTTCTCGCTGAAATCCTGTATGGTAAATGAATTCCCAGGTTAAATTTCCTTCTATAACACTATCTGTCCCACATCTGTATTATTAGACCATTAAGGCATCTCAGAAACTTAGATAATCTCTTCTAAGTGTGACTGTCTTTAAAAAAAGATGCTGACCTCCAAGCCAATGTAAATAGATCATTTATGGAAATAAATAAATTAATGCTGGAGCCAGATTTGTCCCAAATTCTTCTGAGACTGGAGACTTGGACATAACTGAGAGGTCAAGAGTCATGAGGTTAATGAGGTCATGCTGCCAGGGCCTGGCCTGTGTTTAGTGTAACATGAAAGACCCAGCTCTGGTCCTGACTGGCACGGTCACTCGGCAGCAATACCTCCCCACCACGGATCTGCTGGGAAACCTGAAGCCGCCCTGGGTCAGCCGTCTTCTTGCTGCGTGACACCCCAGGGGACACACGCTCCTCTGCACGTGGAATCACTTAACCACCTCACCCCATGGTTTGTGTGAAAGTGTTTGTCAAGAAAAGAGAGTGACCAAAACAGCTTCTGCTTTTTAAGTATGGGTGGACTGTTGAACCCACCTAAAAAAAGATTGCCAAAATAGTAGCAAAATAGTGTTTGATAATTCTTCATAACTACCCGCTAACTTGGCAGTGAGCTCTGTTTGAACTGTATTAAATGCTGTGTTTTACACTGCACTTTAAGAACAGCTCTTATAATCAATAGCTCTTATCTGAATGATGGGAATGGTGAATCTCCTGCTTCTGAATGCTTTATGACAGCTGACCAGTATCAGTACAGACAGCTGCTATCAACATCTTTTTATTGTTGATGTTCTCAGGGTAGTGTGTGATAACAAACCTCAGATAAAAGGAATAATGACTTGTTGCGAAATATTTTCGTCCCTGTACACTGAAGGAGGAGAAGTTTCTGTGGAAGCTGGACAAAGTTCCTGGGTGGAGAGAGACACCTGGGGCAGGGGAGGAGCAGGTCTCCAAAAGCACAGCTTTTTTATATTTTTGTACAGTAGTACCCCTAATACTGTACTTCAACAAAAGCAGCATTTTGCATGCCACAAAGCATATTGCAGTTTATTAGAAAATTTTCTATGGATCACATTCTCTATTGGAATTTAAAGTTACAGAAAACCCAAAAGTTTCTTGAAAAGAGTTCAGTCTCAACAAAGTTCTGACAAAACATAAGAAATTTTCAAAACTTTATCTTTTTGTTGCAAGACCTTTCACCTTCACCCTCTGAAACCCAGAGAGTTTGCAAGGAAAAACAGAAAACAGTTTGTAAAAATTCAAAACTTTTCCCTTTCTAAGTCTAAAAATGGAAAATATTACAGTTCATTTTTCAGTGTTTTATTTAATAACTTACTGTATGTAATATTAAATGTAACCTCACACTGTAAGCCTTACTTCTGCAATGAAAGAAAATAAAAGAGTTTTTGTTGGGTTTCTTAGTTAATAAAATATTTCTGATTTTTTCACTGATTTTTCATTTGGAAGGACAGCAGGAGACTATTTTTTGCTGCATCTAAAAAAGAAAGTTTACTTATTGTAAACACGTGTACTTTGTGAGCACTGCCAGCTGCTGAACTAAGCTGTTGCAGTCCTTGTCAGACCTCCTATTCTCATCCTGACTGTCATTACCACCCTGACCAGACTTTGTCTTCCCAAAATAAAACTGATGAGAATTGCAACACCCTCAGTCAGCAGTTTCCAGGGTCTGAGACTTCAGCAGTTCTGTAGTTTCCCAGAAATTCTGGAAATAACCTGTTTATGTGTTTCTATAATAACATGTAGGAGAACTTAATTTCCACAGAATTCTCTGGACCTTTTCATCTCAACTTGGGCTAGACTTCTGTAAACTCAAATATTTGTTACACTGAAATTAGGCTGCTCAATAATTCTGTAGATTATGATTTCTTTTGAATTTTTTTTTTTCTCACTGGCTGCACAGGTTGGTTTTTCACCAAACCCAAATAATTTTTAGAATAATTTAAACTTAATAACATTCTGTGTATGATGCTATAATTGTTAATTTAAATTTTACAAAGTGTTATGGTCACACTTTATCTTGATTTTTGTTTTATTGCACCTCACTGGCTTCATCTTTGTTTACTGGTATTTCCATTTGATACAGTAGCAGTTCTGCAATATTCCTTTGAATAGAGCTGATGGCATAAAAAGTTGATAGAGTCAGCATCAAATATGAGGAGATTTTCCTTTTTTTTTGATTTAAATAGAGCCTTGGGCTTAAAATTTCCAATCAAACAATTTTAACTGGATTGCAAATGTTAAACATCAAGACATTTATTAACTGCATTTTACTATAAAAAGAAACTCTTTTAAAGTTTTCCAAATACACAAAACATTTAAAAAAAACAGAAGGAGTATGTGTGATGTGATATGTTGAAATACTATCTTAATGGCATCTTGACCCAAACCTTGTGATGCTGTTCCATGATCTTTTAACTAATGTGAGAATCATGGAAAACTGCTGCCAGATTTGATTAAAATAAGCAGCACATCAGTCGGGCAGAACTTTCCTGTTCCTACAGCTAAGGCATCATAGCATGGGCAATACTGAGGAAACGCCACCAAGCACTGCCATGGGCTGTCAAACCCCTCATTCCCCAGCAATCACAAACAAAATGCTAAGATTTTTACAAGTTTCTCTAATTGAAGGTAACACTGGATCATTCACAACATGGATTCAGGTCATGACTAGGAATGGAAATAATTTTGGAGTCAGTGATGGATGGTCCCCTGTTGGTAATAGATGCTGGACAGGAACTGATCCTCAGTTCTTAGACCTCTCTGCAGACCACAGAAAAACAGTAAGGCCTTGAGAAGGGTACTAAAATCTGATAGATTCTTCTTGGGGGTCCCCAAAAGGTTAAGAAAGGAATGTCTGCCACTAGACCTTGTCTTCTTCCTACGGCCATATTGTTATTCTCTTTTTTTCTCCACAAGTCCATCAAAACTCGTGTGAAGCTGTGTGGGAAATGGAGGCTGTCTGGATGTAGCTGCTGCAGGCTGTGAAAGCCATGGCTGCTGTCAGCTGTCTTGTTATCATTCCCTCTCTTTCCATGGCTCTTTCTCACTGTTTACTGGTGAAGGCAACACACAAAGGCTCCTTAAACAATGCAAGTGTTCTCTCTCAGCCTTACTAAAACCTTGTCTTCCAGCCTAATGGATACAAAATTGTCCTCAGTTAAGCTTATATGCTTATTTAGGAGCCCGATCACATAAATGAACACACAGGAAAGAATATTTAGGAAGGTTCAGCCAGGACAAAGCAGTACTGCACATCTTACCAACACCAAATGTTTTTACAAGCACCTCAAAACTCTGCTTTTCTCCATAGTAGTGGAGAAAAAGGAAGGAAGCCAGACTGGAGATCTTATTCTTCTTTTGGAAGGAATAAAATGGTTTGGGCTTTTTTGGGGTTATTTTTTAATGATCGCATAAAGCTCTACTATGAAGATGGTCACTGATAAAAATAATTTCCTGGGTACAAGGAAGCCTCCAATTGTAATAATGATATGTGGGACACAGGAGTGTTTACTGGGGCCATTCTCTGAAATAAAGTTTCACAAGGGCAAGAATAAGCTTTGCCACCTTCCTCAGAAAATGAGTGTTCATATATTACTATTCCTCATACAGCACCTGCTTACCTAAACTGCTTTTCTAAGCAACTCAGAGCAGCCTTTAAAGTTTAAAAGTCACAGGTCAAGGAAGCATGATCAGTTTGGCAGAACAGTCTCAGGCAATATTGGTTTGCAAGTAAGGGCAGAACTTTGCCAACAAGAAATCACCCAGGGCTGGTACAAAAATGGAAAACTGCTTCTTCCTAGGACAGGCACTTGATGTTTATTTTGCTGGAGGCAGAGGATGGCTTCAGACCATGTTGTGTTCCTGAAACTGGAGCCTGGGGAGACATGAGCACAGACATGATACCTTAATGATAATTTGTTGCTGCTTTCCCTTGTCAGTGGCTGAAGTCGCTGGCTGGAACAGTCTGCTGTTCTGTGTCAGTGGCACGTAACTCAGCACAGAGAACACCAGCTACAGCCTTTCTAGTCCTAACATCTTTAAATAACACTGAGACTACAGGATTGAAGACTGAGGGAATTTCACATCAACAGCAAGTTCAAATCCTAGCTGGTATTACCTGAATAGCTTCTTAGCCACAGACTGAGTCTTAGAACTGCTCTTTTTTATTTCTTTTAAGGATTTTTTTCCCCAATAGCTTCATTTCCCTCCCATAACTAAGACTGATCTTTGCTGTGATCAGATTTGCTTTCCTTCCTCTAATTTGCACAGAGGAAGGGCATGCAGAAACAGGAACTTTTCTTGACAGAAGGTTCACACTGTGATCAATGAGGATCTTGCACCTTATGCAGCACTCATTTCTTCCCACTGGCTCCTGCTAAACATAATCAAAAAGAGCATGACAACAAAGTGCCACAGCCATTCACTATTGCATAGGAGGTATTAGCTGCCCCCCTCGAGCATCATCGATAACACTGGACCATTCATGTGAAAATAGAGCCACTTGCTCCTTTGCTATGGCAGTTCTCATTATGCTTCCCTGAATTTGATCACCTAGCAGTGGCTAGCAGTTACAGAGGGGGTATTTCACCTGAAATCTGACAATTGATGCTGTCAGTCCCCAACCAGCCTACTCGAGGATGCCCTATGGATAGGGAGAGACTCCTGTGGCCGAGGGGGATGGTGTAATATAGTTCACATTAAGTACATTCACAATTCCCTGAGGAAAGGGGCAGCAAATGTGCCAGATCACTCTAAAACCACTCTTAATGTGAAATGCGTCTAGAAAACAAGTTTAATTTACAAAAGGTGGAGAGGAGCTCTTAAATCAATCTAGAGACAAACAGGCTGGAAACACAATAAATGGCTCAATAAATAACTGGTAGTTCGATGCAATTTCAGGCTTTTGTTTATTTTTTTCAGTTAGCAGAGTTGAGCACTGAAGCACACAGACACAAATGATTTTGGATGCCACAGCTGCCTGATTCTTAGACAAGTCACATTCTCCCAGTGTCTTTCCAGGTAATCATTATTGGTATATGGAGGACACATAGGGAGAGTATCACTGTTCTGTTGTAGTATTCTCTTGGTGTGGATCCAATATGCCAGAAGGTCAAGTGGTTTATTCAATATAAAGAATGTGATTCTGTGCAGAAAGAACTTGCTCCTACCATTTGAACAGGAGGTATAAGAGGGGTCTGCACATTTTCTTCTGAGTTCTTTCACTTTTGGGAAGTACAGAAGCATTTCTGAAAGCTCTTAATCAGCTATTGCTCTCTGAATCCCCAGAAATATTTCAGCTAGCAAACAATACCAGTACACTGGTTAGAACTCAGGTAAAGATAATACATTTGTGGTTTATATTTAATAGAACTGAAAACCTCAGAAATGGCACATGCAAGCAGTGTCACTCTGTGCAAATAGTGCTGCCAAGCTTTCCACCCGGCTCTGGCGGGCTCAGCTTCGTTGGGATGCTGCCTGTCAGGAGCCCCGTGGTTGCCCGGAGCCATCGGTCGGGTGCCAGAGCTCGTGCTGCAGGCTGGGCATGGCTCACCTCCCCTGCTCTGTCACACACAGGCTCTGCAGGGCAAGGGAGGTGTGCAGGAGGCTGTGCTGAGGCACGGCGTGGGACCCCAAGACCCTCACTCTGATCACTAGCCTTGGTGTCTCACAAATGGCTGCCCATCATCCCCGCACATAGGTGTAGGTGTTTTAACAAGAGGTGCCAGTGGTCCCTTCTGCAGATGGCTACTTAGTCCAGCTTGTGCAAGGCTGCCTTGGCCGGCCGTGCTTAAGGAGAACAGTGTGCAGTCTTCTGCCTGTTTTGTCTCTTAGAAGCAGTCAAAGTACTTTTTGCCACATATTGCTAACTGCAGCAATCAAATCAACTGTATGATAAAAGCAACAGCAGCAAATACCAGCTTCAGTCTTTTATTTCCTGCAAAAGTTAGAAAGATTTTAGTTAGAGAGGTTTTTGATGTGTGACTGTTTGGCCATTCTTGTTTTTCCTTCTCCCTGCATATCGTTTTAATTGACTTTTGGGGGTAATTTTCCATTCCCCCTTATTTTCTTTCCTAAATGCATTGTACACTTTAATGTCTTCAGATGTTGTCAGGGAAACTGAATTTTGAACCTGGCTTGTCAAATAAATCAAGGAGCAACTATTTTTTAAGTGTTTCTGTAAACTTGGATCAAAGACGATCACATACTTTTTAAGGGAGTATTGCTAGCACATTTTTGTACAATTTCTCAGCATTTCCAGTGACAACTTCCTGTACTGTAACTCCTGCTGTTCAGTAGGATGTTTCCTTTAGCTACTTTACTTGGGAAGTCCCAGGAAACCTGACCTAGCTGTTTCCAAGCAGAGAGAGCAAAAAATGTTTTAGACATATTCAACTAAGTCTTGCAGCTGCTTCCTGTTTGTAGAGCAGTCACTGTGGTGAAGCAAGGTGAAATTTTCCAGGGAAGGAACACTCAGGCAGTAGGGGTTTGCAGGGAGGAGAAGGACATTTTTCACTCCTGGAATGTGGGCCAGTATTTGGGCTAGCACCTTTCCCAGGTGAAGTTGCAGCTATCCCTGAATGTAGTTTCTTCCCTTCTGCTGCTCATTGGAAGGGAATGCGGGCAAGCACCAGGCTCTGCTGGTGCTGGGCTACTGGTGTGTGCTGGGAGATGCATTGTGTGCATCCTCTCCTTCGTTCTCTGCTGCCTGTGTGAGCACACAGCTTCTCTCTGCTTGGTGTGGTGACAAGCCACATTGTCTTAGCATTCAGGGAAACCCAAATGCAGTGGATGCAGGAGGGCTCTGTTGGGTTTGGCATGCTAAACTGCCACCAAAGTTGGCTGCAGCCCGTGTGATGTCTCAGGGCTGTTCCCAAAACTCTTCTGGAATGTGCAACTCCCCCTGAGGTCAGTGGGTATTTTCAGTTCATGGCTGGGCACCTGCACTTTGCCATTCTGGCTGCACAATGTTGTCCAGAAGCAGCAGTTTGTTTCCAGTTTGTAATGTTGCTATCTGTGGAGCCTTCAACTCCTCTAACATTAAAAAGAAATTTAAAATCAGTATTACTTTACACTTCATATAGCTATCTCAGCAAAAGGGTCCTAACACACCCTGAAACATACCTTTAAATAAAAACAATGCTCACTGTTTTCTCAAGAACCTTCTTGTACTTTATGTCATTTATGTTACCTCCACAAGAAATTACTTTTCATCAAGACACTGTCTGTCAATGAAAGTCATTATGCACTCAGAACTTCAGTCAGTGAGTGAAGTCTCTAAATTCTATAGGTATTAGATTTTTATTATTTGGTAATGAAAAATGGTTCTGTAAACCTGGGATTGAGGGCAAAAATATGTATGCACAGACTATCAATAATTATGGGTTGGTGTAAGGCAGCACTTTCCCACAGCTATGATACAAGCTGTGGTACAGCTTTCACTGTCCTGATTACAGGATACACACAAACCCTGATTGGCTCACTAACACCCTGGAAAATCTAAAGAAAAGTGATGTGACACAACTTGTACTCTAGTCCTTCTCACACTTCTTGAAGAGCTGCTGCAAGATCTTATTATACTACCCTTTCCTAAACCAGAAAATGTATCTGAAAATGACAGACCAAAATATTTTTAAAACCCCCAACATTTTTATTTATGTTTGCAACCCAAGACTTTGTTACCAAAATGGTTTTCTTGTTCTTTTTTTTTTCTCACCTTTTTTCAATTATAACATTAGCTCTATATATGTTCATAAAGTAACATATTTCAAGTGCTGGACATCCAACTTAATAGTAAATTTCCCATTTTTGTTTAAATTGGCTATACTGTTGCATTGCCAAACTTCTCTATAGAAGAAAAAAAATAAAACAAACAAACAAACAAACAAACAAAAATCAAGCAAATAAGAACTCAGTAAGGATTGTATCCTGGGCTGTATCACAAGAGGCATGACCAGAAGGTCAAGGGAGGTGATTCTCTCCTTCTACTCTGCCCTACCTGGAGTATTGTGTCCAACTGGACTCCCTTGCAGAAGAAAGACATTGACCTGCTGGAACAAGTCCAGAGGAGGGTCATGAAGATGATCCAAAGGCTGGAACACCCCTCCTGTGAAGACAGGCTGGGAGAGCTGGGGCTGTTCAGCTGGAGAAGAGAAAGCTCTGGGGAGACCTTAGAGCACCTTCCAGTGCCTAAAGGGGGCTGCATGAAAGCCAGAGAGGGACTTTTTGCAGGGACATTTAGTGATAGGTCAAGGGGAAATGGCCTTAAACTGAAGGAGGATAGATTTATACTGGATATCAGGAAAAAATTTTTTATTATAAGGTTGGTGAGATACTGACACACTTTGTCCAGAGAAGTTGTGGAATCGCCATCCCTGGAGGTGTTCAAGACCAGGCTGGATGGGGGTCTGAGCAACCTGGTCTAGTGGAACGTTCCCTTCCCATGGCAGAGGCGTTGGAACCAGATGATGTTTAAGGTCCCTTCCAACCCAAACCATTCTATGATTCTGTCAAAGGCCCTGACTCACTTGATTTGGAAGAAACATTGTTGGAAATAATGTAATGCATTTTCACCTGTCTGATACCCTGGTAATACACTGCAGTTGCTGGTGGATAGCAACACTGCTCCGTGCTGCTGAGGCCCCCATGGGATCTCCCTCTTGTTTGGAACAAAAGGGATCCATCAGGTGTTTGAAGAACAAGGGCTGCAGTGCAGGACTGGTGCAGAGGGCTGATGATAGACAGTGAATCCTCAAGTGTGGTAACTGCTAAGTGTCTCTAGCCAGACTTCTCAGGGCTTTTTGAAGAAGACAGATATTTAAATAAAGACTTTGATATACAAACAAGCTGTCAGAGGACATATTACCATGGTAAATTCTCTATGGTAACTATCTTGCGCGTTTCAGCTACCAGGCACTCTTCAAGAGATGAAAAATAAATTAATTTGTACCTTAATTGAAAAGTGAATAACTATCAATTAATTAGGTCACATTTGCCATGGGGTACACAGGGGTGCATTGACTGGGAGGTAAAGAGGAGAATGGCAGCGGCTCCGGCGTTGAGCAGCGCAGCCGGCGCGTCCCCCCGCCCTTGCCGCAGCAGCCGCTGCCTTTCCTCCGCCGGAGCCCTGGCGCCCGGCAGCGGGACAGGGTCTGGCGGCAGGTGGGCAGCTCCAGGCGGCCCCCAGACCCGCAGCACTCCGCCCAAGCCCTGCAAGTTCCCGGTAAGTTCCCCGCAGCAGCGGGACAGCCCGTGCGCCGGGGCAGGGACTGGGAGGGACCGGGCGCTGCGTGCGAGGGCCCGGCTCCGGCTCCCGCAGCCGCTGCTCCACGGGAGTCAGCCAGAGGGAAGGGACCGGTAGCTCTTTTGAGATCAGCACCCACTTGAAAAGTCGTGGGGTTTTATGTTTTGTTTTGCTTTGGGGTTTGGTTGTGGGTTGTTTTTTTTTTTGTTTGTTTGGTTTTTTGTTTTTTTTTTTTTTTTTTTTTGTTTGTTTGTTGGGTTTTTTTTTTTTTTTTTTTTTTTTTGGTTGGTTGGTTGGTTGGGTTTTTTTGATTAATCAGTAAACAAGACTTTTTATTTCTATCAGCGAGGGGAGGTTCTGCCGCTCCTGGGGTCGAGGTGCTTCTGTCCCATTCCCAGACTCCTGCTGACACCTGCTGGCGTCCCGCTGGCGGGAAGCTCAGAATGGTGGGGGACATCGGGCTGGGAAAGAGGGCCGGCTCTACTCTCTTCTTGGTGCTGCTGCCTTCTAGGCTCTGAGCTGCCGATGGCTGAACTGTAGAGGAGATTTATTATTTAGAGCAAATATTTATCTGGCTAAGCCTACATTATGCCATGACCACGGCATAAGAAGAATATCTCTCCTCTGCACCTGGGAGGAGTATAAATATGATCCTTAGGTGCATCAGTATTTCTTCTAGGCTCTTCTGAAAGTGGGACAGGCCAAGCTGGTGACAATGGAGCAGGGATCCACTTCACACCAACTGGGGGCTGGCTCACCACAGAATGAGGCATCCCACAACATACTCAAGGAGACAAGAGTTTCAGCTGAGCAGAAGATGTACAGTGTAAATTGACTCATCATATGTTTCAAAATGAAACAGCAGTGCTGGCAATTTGGCATCTTTTATGACAGGACATTATGAAACATTAATTGTTAAATCCACTTCAGAATTTCTGACGTTACAGGAACACTCAGTACAATGCTGGGGTCAAATATATATCAGGCTGGAGAATCTAGTATTTATTTTCTAGCAAGCTGGAATTATACAAAGACCTAATTTTCTGTTGCCTGAAATACACTCACTTATTTAGTGGGCTAAAACAAATGTGAAATATAAAAAACTTTACATTTTTCTAAATGACGGTGCAGCCAGGGTAGTAAGAGACAGAGTCTAAAAGTTTGAGCATAGGGTTTCACGTCCTTCTCTGCAAGTGAATGTCCTGTAATCCGAACTGAAGAAGTGGGTTTTTTTTCCCCTTTTAGTTTGCAGTTGCAAACCTCAAAAACTGCAACATGTAGTACTGTTGAGGTTTAACCCCTGCAAGCAAACAGGTATCACATAGCCACCAACTCACTTCCCTACCAACAGGATCAGGAGAGAGAATCAGAAGGGTAACAATTAGAAAACCCTTGGGTTGAAATAAAGACAGTTTAATTGGGAAAGCAAAAGTTGCACACAAAAGCAAAGCAGAACAGGAATTTATTCACTCCTTCCCACAGGCAGGCAGGTGTTCAGCCATCTTAAGGAGAGCAGGGCTCCATCACATGTAATGGTGACTTAGGAAGACAAACCTCATCACATCCCTCCCTTCTTTTTGCCCCCACCTTATATACTGAGCATGATAACACATGGTCTGGAGTATCCCTTTGGGCCGTTTGGGTCACCTGTTCTGGCTGTTTTTCTCCCAGTCTTCCATGCACCCCCAACTTTGTTAGCATGGCAGGACAAAAGCAGAAAAGGCCTTGGCTCTATGTAAGCTCTGCTCAGCAGTTAAAAACCCATCTCTGTATTATCCTGCCCAAATCCAAATAGCAGCCCTGTGCCAGCTACTGTGAAGAAAATTAACTTTATCTCAGTCAAAATCAGCACAAACACAAACCAGTTACTGCTACTTGCTGGAATTAGATAAATGGAGTATTGAATGAAACAGTGCTGCTCCTCACAAACCATGCTGTTCTGTGTGAGATGCTGTTTTTGGAGTGAATAATGATGAGTGTCTCAGGGCCAGTTTGGTTTATTACTGTATTGCAGTAGCACCTGCAGTGTTAGTGTGAAAGTGACAGCTTTCACTGAGGAATAGCTGAGCAGAAGGAAAGAAGAGCTGCCATCTTGTGTGGAGAACTGAGACTGCACTAAACAAGGCTACAACTTTAAGACAATTAAAAATTTATTATACCTTTGGGAATTTATTAAGTAAAGAGGGTTTCACATTACTTCCATACTTTATACTCATTTTTAACTAATAAAAATAAATCACTTCAACCAGGAGTGCTGTTTTTCTGGCTTCATCAGTACTGCAAACTCATTGGGAGGATGCCAAGGCAGTGGGAGCAGTGACCCATCCATTCTCTCTACCAGAGATTCTCAGCAGAGAATTCTTCTCAGCCGAGTGGATTGGCCACAGAGCAGGACACCTTACTGCCAGGATCAGCAGCCCTGTACACAGAAATATCTTTGTGACCTTTTGTATACAAAATAGAGTAACCACAACCAAGTTTATGATGTGTTACATGGTGTTGTTGAATCAGATGGCAACAGGTGTCTTTCTCCAAGCCTTTTGGTACATTCCTATAGGATCTGTGTTCAGTGCTTTTTTTTGTTGCTGGGTGTGGATGCTTAGAACAAACAGGCAAAGACATGTCCTTGTCAACACTAGAAGCAGAGCAATGCTATTCCAGCTTTTGTTTTCCAATTCTCTCCACACTCCTAAACCAAGATCAAATATGGGACCTACAGCAGCAGATTATGAGTAGACCCAGGTGGACAATATTGCATGTAAAACCCTCACCTGCTCTCCCTGTGATTGCCCTGGGCAAGGAAAGTGGGATGTCCTGTTTCTGGAGACTCTACGGGCAGCTGGCCCTGTCCAGCATCGTGTCATCCACAAAGCAATCAAACCCTTGAGGATCAATGGCTGCATTCCCTGTCTCTGTCAGTGAGCAAATGTAGAATGACACCTACAGAGGCTATCCCACATGTGCTGTTGAGAATTTATGAGATCCATACACATCTCAGATGAGAGATGATTGTCACAATTACCATTGATGAGCAAGAGAAAGCATTGCCCTTTTGTTTGGCTTAGGATCTTCCTACTGCATCATTTGGAAACAAAGCTGGAGTCTTTTCCAGACACTAAGGCAGCAGCAGGAAGTATAAAAAACTCCTTACTTCAACTTCTGCCTTTTGAGAGTGAATTTGTATTTTTAATTCAATCACTGGTTAAATCCAAACTTAACAAGTTGGGCTTCTAAATCAACTACCTCTTGTACAATCACAGTGTGTTTTTTAATTTGGAGTTTAAACACAAAAGTTACAGTGCTCTTAGTCCTGATGTAACTGTGTCTGTGTCAAGTTAACACTGCATGGTAATGCAACTACATAAACAGTATGATCCCTTATTCTTGGGTTTGTGGAAACAATTCAAACTGTCTGCTCTCAAAGTGGTATTGGGGAGGAAACCTAGCTGAGAAGACTAAGATGTCTCAGCAACAAACTTTGTTGTTTCTTGTTAAAATTGACCTTTTTGAAGGCCTTATACCAAATAACTAGGGATGTGCTAGAATTTAATGTCATCTCAAATTCAGCCCTTTGAGTGTCCTTTCATAGATCACTAAGAAAGACCAGAGAGGAGCCATGGACACAGTTTGTCTGGCCTTAATTTCATCAGTGACAGTTTGGATTTTCTACCCTTTCTTTCTAGGAACTGATAAGCAGAAGATCTTACCAGCTCTGCTTCCTACCCCTTCCTTTTCCTGTAATCCTCTTGAGACACAGCACTGTTTCACTACAAGCAGATAACTATGTTCAGTAAACCCTACATGTATTAATGAGAACAGTAGTCATCATCTACCTCTATGCTGTAAAACATGATCTACTCTGATTAGCTGCTAAAAGAAAACTGTTTTCCTAGGTAGAAAACAGTTCATTGGAAAAGGATTCAGGCTCTGTGCCTTAGAAAGGCTCTACACAAGCTTGGATAAAATCTATTTACTCTTTCTATTCACTGCTTTTAAGCATTCAAACCTCCTTTCAGACACAACTGTCCCTGATGTCTCTTCTTGAAATCATACCCTATGAAGTGGTATCAACACAGCCTCTGGTGGAGGTAAAAGCCCTTTGCATTGTGTGTCCTGTTTAGATTATAACATTTGAGCACACGTAGCCATTTCATGATTGCCTAACAGTGTCTCACTGCCTGTCATTTTACACGGTGAGACTATGCCAATTTATACCTAAATCCCTTACTAGTCGTTTTGTACATAGGCACGTACCTGGAATTTTATCCTATTCCTACTCTTTTTCCTTATGTCTCTCTTGCCAGTGATCACCAGTCTATCTTGTATGCTGTTCTGATTTCCCTCTGGTGTTGCTTTCCAGCTCTGTGTCGTCAGCAAGCCCTACAAACATGCTACTTTTTGTGACAAAATCTGCAATGAAACTCGTCCCCAAACCAAGCCTCACAGGGCTGCTGTAGCTCCTTTTTCTTCTCTCAACCTGATCCTTTCACCTTTCAATGCTACCCACAGCTGTTTTCAGCCTTTCGTAATGCTTTTATTGCTTCTATTTTTCATGGTTTATCTATTAATATCTCATGCAATATCATATCCACCTAAGTCCAGATAGATCAGATTGCCAAGAAAGTCAGCAAAGACAGGCTCAACTTGGCATAGCCTGTCATTAATGAACTGCTATGAATTAACCCCTCTAATAGACACCTCTATTTATATATTTAGCCTATCAAATGTTTTTGGGCTAAGAGAGAACACAATCAGACACAAATGTGAGGGGAAGGAAATGAGATCTGTATTTGTATGTACCATTTTCTGCTTTTTAAGCTTGCATAATAGACTTTAGCTCTTCTTTACCATCATTTGATAAATATATTAAGAAAACTTGCTAGAATGTGATTCCACGTTTGCATTCCTGTGGTGTTATATGACTGAAGCCCATGTCTCAGTTTCCTAATTTGAACATAAAGACTGTATTACCCTGAGTGTGGTCATTAAAGAAATATTTCAGGCTGGAACATTGACGGTGTCATTAAGAAATTTTCTTTACTGTCTCATCCTGATCTGTTTTTTGCAACCACAGAGAAGCTCTCAGCACACAGACAAACACAAACCTGAACTACATCTGTGGATTATCCCACTTGTCTGTGCTTAGGCTTATATGCATGAATCAAGGAACACTCTAATTGCAGTCCCAACCACGTACCAGAAACATCCATGCTTTCAAATGTGAAGTATGTGTAATCAAGTTCCAGCTATTTAAATTCAGTTCTAGAAGCAGATGTAGCCAGGCTGTCTTAGTTTATAGAAGGCCAGTAACTAATCAAGATGACTTCACTTACATGCATCAAAAAGTTAAAAGAAATTGACTCACCTACATGTGTCTTTTTGTGAAGTTTCCTCCACGGACCAGAGAAGTTTAGATGACTGTAACAATTTACAGTTATAAACTCTATCCTGAACTTCTTTTACTTGTTGTAATCTGTGACATGTTTTCAATGATTTCAATGTGGCTTTGATTTCATATTACCTGCTACTTGGAAAAAAGATGAAAGGATTAAAAAAGCCAGCAAAATTTGCTGTACTGCAGAAACCACTAAACTGAAATACACGTAAACAGAAAATCTTACCAAAACATGATGGTATAAAAGTTACTATATAATAGTTAAAATAAAAAATATTAAAATAAAGACTGAAACAAGGTAGAAGGATCAAGAAATATCTATCTAATTGCTATGACAGTGACAATATATGGGGTGGTAATTTTTTGGCCAGTCTTTCAGAGTGGTGATAACATTGCAATTTCCATCCTTCCCTTGCAATTTTTTTTCCCCAGAACTAAGTTCTGACTGTGCTTTAGAAAGCACTTGAATTCTAAAATTTTCTGTTGTGAAAAGGGGCAGGTACAAGGCAGGTACAGTAGGACAATTTTATCACTGTTAAAACTCACCCAAGTTCCTGATTGTAGTGGAATGACAGCTGATGGAGTTCACTTCCCTAAGATTAATTTGTGTATCCATATCAAATAGTGACTTACCTTGTATCTACTTGTTGGGTAGAGGAATCTTCCATACTTAATTCAGTTTAATTATCTCCTTGAGATTCTGGGTTCTGCATAAGTAAATATGTACAGTCACACTATGCTGCATCTTACACTATATCAAGGTATTCCTTAGGCAATTTTGTAAGAAATTTATTTAGAATAAGCCTTAAAATAACAATCAAGAGAAAGTTTTCCTTTGGTGAGTTTGATATTCTGCTTTCAAGTACACCTTTAATATGGAATCTGTGAAATCTTCACTATGTACTAAGGTCACTAAATCATGCAGGCTTTATTTTCAAAGAACATGAAAGTTTATAATATTCTTAACCAGCTGAGTTGGTAGAGGCTCAGCAATTCCAAGTGCTCTCTCCATTTAGTCCCTGATATGCTCTACTACAATGAAGCAAATTGCTGTGTTTCCTTACAACAGGGAAGCACAAGTATGTACTGAGTGTTCTGGGTTAGAGGAGGTGATGTTACTCATCAGTAACTAAGTTGCTGATGAGATAAAATGGAAAGATGAAACCTCTTTGCATTTCTATTTGTTTTATTTATGTCTTTATACACAGAGTGTAGGCTGATGCTGCATGGAGACCTCTGGAAAGACTTGCCACACTTTCAGCAAAACTATCAATCTTACATTTGTGAGCTCATAATATTTCTGTGGTGTAAATCAGGATTATTAATTTCTACCCCAGATTGTATTATCTAAATCCTACCAAACCTGGGATTTGAATGCATGTCCTTGTTTGGCAGCAAAAAGTTCTATTCTTGGGCTACAGAGTTGGCCCTTTTTAAGCATGGTTTTGAAAATATAAATGCAATGAACCATGTTTCCCATGGAATCAAAATAACATGGAATCCTAATTTATTGCCTTCAGCGATTAAACAAATAATTTCTTCCTTATGTATTCAAATGACCATCCATCAGCTCTTTCAAGATTGAATCTATAGCACCCTTCTAAATAGCTGCAGAAAAGTCTTTCATTAATTATCACACGCAGTGCTATTACTGCATGTACACTGCTGACTGAAAAAATAATTCTTTGTGTTTCTTTGTTGTAATTTATTGCTTCTATCCTGGCATAAAATCTACTCACTTGAGCCTCATGAGTCTAACCAGCACTGCCACCACGTACAGAGCTCAGTACACACACAGAATCACAGAACCACATTAATAAGCTGAGTTGGAAAAGACCAACAAGGACCATTGAGTCCAGCTCCTGGCCCTGCACAGCACCATCCCCAAGAGTCTCACCAGGTGCCCAAGAGTCCAAACACTTCTTGAACTCTGTCAGGCTTGGTGCTCTGATCACTTCCCTGGGGAACCTGTTCCAGTGCCCAGCCACACGTTAGGGGAAGAACCTTTTTCTAAAATCCAACCTAAACCTCCCCTGACACAGCTTCAGGCCATTCCCTCGGATCCTGTCACTGCTCACCACAGAGAAGAGATCAATGCCCGCCCCTCCTCTTCCCCTCAGTAGGAAGCTCTAGATTGCAATGAGGTCCCTCCTCAGTTTCTTCTTCTCCAGGCTGAACAGACCAAGTGACGTCAGCCACTCCTCATACAGCTTCTCCTCAAGGCCTTTCACCTTTTTTGTTGCCCTCCTTTGGGTGCTCTCTAATAGTTTAATGTCTTTCTTATATTGTGGTGCCCAAAAGTGCCCCCAGCACTCGAGGTGAGGCTGCCCCAGTGCAGAGCAGAGCAGGACAATCCCCTCCCTTGCCTGGCTGGCCATGCTGTGCCTGATGCCCCCCAGGACAGTGTTGGCCCTCCTGGCTGCCAGGGCACTGCTGACTCACATTCAACTTGCCATTGACCAGGACCCCCAGGGCCCTTTCCATGGCACTGCTCTCCAGCATCTCATTCCCCACTCTGACCATACATCCTGGGTTGCTGCATCCCAGGAGCAGAATCCATCACTGTCCCTTGTTGAAATTCCCTGGTTAGTTATTGCCCAGTCTTCTGATTTTTTGAGGTCTCTCTGTAGGGCCTCCATCTCTTTGAGGGAGTCAACAGCTCCTCCCAGTGCTGTATCATCTGCAAACTGTCTCAGTATCCTTTCCAGTCCTGTGTCCAAGCCATTTATGAAGAAATTGAAGAGAACTGGGCTGAGAATGGAGCCCTGCAGAACCCCACTAGTGACAACTACAGTCTGATGTCCCCCCATTCACTGTAACGTTTTGTGTCCAACCTGTGAGCCAGCTGCTCCCCATCACATGATGTGTTTATCCAGCTGTGATCTGGAAACTTTTTTCTGGAAGGGTCTTATAACAGACAGTACTGAAATCGAAAAGATTACATGAACTGTCTTCCCTTGATCCATAAGTGGCTACTTTGCCCTAAAAGGAAATCAGGTTTGATAAGCGGGACTTACCTCATGATGCCGTGTTGGTTGTGACCAACGACTGCATCACCTTTCAGGTGTTTTTCAACACCTCGTCCCTAACTTTACCAGGTCCTGAAGTGAGACTAACTGGCCTGTATTTTCTGGGGTCCTCCTTCTTACCCTTCCTTAAAGTCAGGAGATTTTTCACCAGCTTTGAGTTAGCTGGGAACAAGAATGGTGAAAATAGCAACCCCTTGAGTGGAGCATTTATTTGGTTTAATGAAAGGAACAGGGGCCATAGCTGGCAGGTAGACTAAGAAATGTTTCCTCCCAAACTTGGAGCTGATGTGCAAACTGCTCTGGGTTGATGGAGAATTCAGATCATAGAACTGTAGAATCACAGAATGGTTTGAGTTGGCATAACTGAGGATGGAACAGTTTTTATTCTTCTACTTCATTGTGAAATGCTCAGTGCAAAGCAACATTATGTTTCACTTCTCTTACAATTTGCACATGAATAATCTGAGTTACAGACTCTTTCATTGCACTTTTTCTAACTCTTCTCCGTAGCTGAGCCTTTTTTCACAGTTTGGGCTTTGTGGGTATGTTTCTGCCAGTTGAATAATATCTCTTTTCCTTCAGAAATCACGTAAATCTACAGGAGAGTGGGGTATGCACAGAATAAGGAGAACATGATTTCATTCTGCTTTATATTTAGAGTTCAGCATCTGTGCTACTGTCAGTAGACTTGACTGTCTGTAAAGCAGTTCAATGTGGTGCATTTTGTCCAGGTTTCCCTACTTATTTATGATCTTAATTTTTACTTATCTCCATTTCTGGCTGCACCTTGTTTGGCAAAAAGGCAATTCTGTGTTAATTAATACCTTTAATAATGGTAAGGAAGTGTTAGAAATAATTGTTAATTAACATGGGACTACAAAAAAATTGAAAGTGTTTTGAAGGTGAGGTCCTCATGGGCACTCTAGAAGCTTTGATTCCTGAAAATTCATATGAAGTGGTAATTTCTGCTTAGGAATTGTATTTGGGTACTTTAATTTTTTTTTCCCCATGACAAGAAAGAGAAGGATAATTTGTGGAGCTCAGTGGTGGTCCATGCTAAAAAATAACAAAAAAAAGTATGAAAGTTGCATAAGGAAATAGTTTGGGACACAAAATGCTGATCTTTCAAGAGGGACATCATTTAGGATACATAGGTTATTAAAAATGAAAAAAAAAGAAAAAAGAAAGAAACAGGGTGAGTCTTGGCTTGCCAACAGACTCTTTGCCAGAGGGCTGAAATTGGCCAAGTTTCTATGGCCCACTTGGAGAATGGCAGATGTGGGAACTTCTTGGAAAGGAAATGTTTCCTAGGGCTTGAGGCCATGGGGATTGTTTACAGAGCCTGGTAAATTTATTTTGAAGAAAAGATACCCTTAAAATAGGACTTGAAAAGAAATTCTTCATTACTTCTTTCTTCAAATCCACATGAGAAGGAAGTGAAGAGCTTTGAAGCCAGGGTTTGGTGCCATACACACACCTATCTGGCTCCTCTGAGTGCATTCCTCCCTCAGGGGATCAGCCTTGTGCCTTTGCCTCCCCTGCTGCAAGCCCATGGTTCTCTCCTCTTACACTAGGGTGAAGGCTATGGTATTTTTGTGTTTGAACTCTGTTCATCCCGAAGATCAATCAGATTACTCTTGCTAATGTTTTCCTGGAAGAGCATCTATTGGTTTAGCGGAATGAGGAGTCACTTTAAAGAAAATGCAGTTTACTCTTACCACAACATAAAGTGACAAAGTGGGGGTTTTCTGAGTCTAGAATTATAAATGAATGCCTACCTGAATGGAGCTTTTCCCTTCTCTGGGCTGGATGCCAGTTTATTACACAGTTGCTTCTGAAGCTTACTCTGCACTGTTATAGCTAAAAGAAGACTTTTATTTCCAGGTCTTAGCTGAGACTTATGAACTAGTTTAATAATACTCAGAAAACAAATGTTGCTACCAAAGTAGCAACACTAAATGCATTACTTCGGTGTTTTTTTCTAAAAACCTCCTATCTGGTTGCATCTTTTCCTCTATTCCTGCTTGCATTTCCCCCCATTAATTCATTACTGAATTAATGTAGCCTATACTTATAGTGAACTGCCTAGCAGACAGTTCTCAGCACACTGATGTATTGCTCTGGGGGAGCTGAAATCTATTACCAGAGGAGGTGAACTGGAACTGATTTAAATTCCCATTCAATTTCTCAAGAATGCAAGAAAAATAAAAAAAAAAAAAATCAAGGGGAAGTAGGGTGGTAAAGGAACTAAGACTTTAAATAGTATTCTTGACATTTTGAAATAATGATCATTGGCACTAATGCCTAAAAGCTTATAAGCCACTGCCTTATGTGGATTAAAGAAGTAGGAAGGCCAGCTCCCTCTTAGGCAGAGTACTTTGTAGTGCTATCTTGGTTTTGTGGATTAAGATAGATTTCAATAAGCTTACATTTCCTAAGAAGTCTCTGACCACCAGTGCCCCTTATGGCTTTCCCAGTGTACACTCTGACCGCCTGAGAGGGAGAGGAAACACACTCTTTCTGATTGTGAGGCAGATCCAGCACTTGCAACTAGAAATATCACTTTTATTTGGCTCTTATGTACTCATATAATTCACCATAATGTGGATTAGAAACAGGCAGTAGAGGCAGTAGGAATCAAGGTTAGTCCGGAGTCCTTGGCAATGCAGAGGAACAGATCTGAACAGATTTGCTTCCTTCAGCACTTTCTCATCCTTTGCTCTGGCTTTCAAGACACACTTTGCTGTGCTGAAGAGAGGCGCATCTGTGAGAAGCATCTGCCTTTTGTGAACTTTGAAAAAGCTCTCAACAACTTTGGAATACTACTATGGAAGAATGACATCTCCTCAGATCAAACTGCTCTGGCAATCGGGGTGTACTTCCCGTGTCAGTCAGGCTGTCTTCCCTCCTAGCAGGCTGCTGTGCAAACACGGGCAGGAACACAGTCAGCCCCCAGCTTAGCAAGGACAGAGAGCTCCATTCACAACACAAAATTTCTCACCATGTGTAGGAGAGCTGTATAGACACAGGAACTGATTTGTGACAGGGGAGAGACAGACATCTTTAAAGTGAGAAAATAGCTAATCTGTGACAGAAGGTGATAAGTCTGTATGAAATTATTAACTCTTCTGGGACTGAGCCCTGAATTGTCAAAGTTAGTCTCTGAAGAGCCTGTAGAAATGTTTGGCAGTTGACAGTCCTGGCTGGGAAAGTGGCCTGCCTCTTCCTCAAAAGGACAGCAGTGGGTGGCAGGCTGATGGGGCTGTGCTCCCAAGGGGAGGCTGCAAACAGCTTTCATGGTGCTGAGGTTCATATGATCACATGCTCTGAGTCCAGGTACAGAGCCCATGTTGCTCCCGAATATCTGATACTGGGGGTGGTAAACCAAGGCAAGAATCCCTGCAAAGAATGAGGTTCTGTATAGTCATGGCAGAAACTCTGGTTTAGGAAACCCTTTCCTCCTGCCTCCTCGCTCCCATCCTCAGTCACAGCTCTCATTCCATGCCCCAGTTCCCTCTTGCTTCATTTGTGCTGCTAAAATTGCTGTTGAACAAAATGTAAATCTGACCTCTATGCCAGGATGTCTCCTTTTGAAACTTTTCTGGTCAGCTTTTCCACTTGCCAAGTGCACTTACAGCCTATTTGCACAAGTTAACTAGGTTAAAGAAAATATCTGATTTATATTTTTTTCATCCCCTCTTCACTCCCAGCTGTTAGTTCTGTACATGCCTGAAGTTCCTGCTCCTTAACTTATGCCTGCTATAAAAACCAATTCATTATCAATCTGGATCATAAAATGGTCAAACAAATGTTATATCCTGCTGGCATCATGGGAGTAGAATAGAAGGAATGACCATTAGGGAAAGTCTGGAGACTGGGATGATTTAATCTATACCAACACAACAGCTTGTGTGACTTTAGTCTGAGAAATAACATGGTCACACCTGAAAAGCAAAATTTTTTGTAGGAGTGAGTAACAGAAGGTGATGCAAGAAATTATCTGGTCTAGCAGAGACAGCTCTTCACACTGCAAGAAGAAGGAGCTAGAAAAAGGGGAGTAACAGGATTTATTTTTCTTAGATATGAGGAAAAATCCGATTGGTTTTCCTCTGTTCTACTTCAAATTTGTGACAAAGATTTTGCTCTGAGGTTTGAAATAGAATTCCATAAGCCTTAATGAGTGAAGCTGTCAGGAATGGCCCTCAGATGTGGACAAAATTCCTGTGACTCAGAACAGAAAAAGAAGAAATTACCAGAAATTAGTAGATTTCCCTCTCAAGTAAAAGATGGAGAGTCCATCATTCAATTCTTAGTGAATTATGAAATATGGAATTTTCTGACTAGAAATCCATGGTGAATGTGGACTGTGTTTGCAAGGCATGTTTATAGTTTCAGTTACACTGTGGTTTAAGGTGGCTGTGTCCATGTTGGGAAAGATTCAATCAATTTGTATGGAAGTTATTCATCACCAACTTGGATGTAAGTAAGTAATCTTTCTTCTGGAATTTACTGCATTTTTAGTATAATACTTTAGAACAGGAAAGTGTGTGGTCAATCTGATGTTTAAAAATCAGTAGTTAGGGTGTGAAAATCATGTTTCTGCAATTGTAGGTTTTTTGGAGGGTGAACAAAGAGATGGGACTTCTTTTCATTTACTGCAGAGCTTTTGATTTATGAAGCATATTATTTCTTATTCATGGTGGACCTTTGACAATTCTTTTCATTGTGTTAACATGTGGCTTTAAAAGGAGCACTTGCCTTCAAGCAATTTGGTATGTTAAAAATAACTATCTGGAAAAGCTAGGGGAATTTGGAAAATCAGGAGTCTATTGCTTAAAGGTGAGCAAGAGCCAACACACTCAGTTCTGCTTTCTAAAAGGGCTTTCTTAAAGCCATAGTTATGAGACGCCTAAAATAATACTATCAAATAAAGAACACCTTCCTTCTCTTCTTTGAGCTGGCTTTGGTCAATAACAATGTAGAGAAGAGTTGCAGGTTTTTGACTTTGTGGTGTTTGGAAGAGTTGCTTACTGACCATGGCCATTATGATGTTTTGATTTTACATATAACTTTTGCTAAACTCCATATTGATAAGCTCTTTTGTGTCACTGATCACTGAAAATAATTTGAGTTTAGTTAGATTTTTTTTCTGCAGGTTTAAAAGTTTTTATGCTCTTTTTTTGATCTATAGTATATCTTTACAATGCAGACAGCTAGACAATGCTTGGATAAATGAGGGACTTAGAAAGAAATCTTCTGTCAGAATCTTGTATTGAGTTTTCTCCCATAAGCTGGTAGTGGCACAGCTGAAGCCATAGCATTAGAAGCAACTGGATACTCCATATCCTGTCTGAGAAAGTGCACCCTGATCATGCTACCCAGGAGGAATCCCATAACCTTTAAAGGAAAGTATCCATGTTTCTATATATTCAGTGATCATGTCTCAGAATCCAGATACGGAAGCATAAATAAATACTCTGAGCATCACTGGAAGTCTCAGCAAGCACCAGCACAAACAAGCATCAACAAAACCCCAAGTATCTTGACCTAAAAGAACAGTTAGGCTTATGCATCTTTTATTCTTGGTGGCTACTGCCTGGGACTTGGAACTGGGCTAGATGCCCTGTGGTGCAGCTTTCACAAGGGAGAAACAACTGTCTCTTTTCTCTTGACATTGGGTTAGTGGATGAATTCAGCTGAGGAGGTTGGGCAATCACCCAAGTTGGAGCAGAGATATAAATATTAGCCAAGTATTCTCATGGGACATCCATAGAATTAAAAATTGGCTTCCTTGATTGGTCTCAGAGCCTGACAGAGCTTGGCAGACCTATCTATTTTCTCAGGCATTAAATGAGCATGGCTTGGATTATCTCCTTAAATATTTTCTTTCTTTTTGGGGAAGTATAGAAATCATAGGAATGACTTAAAAAGAAAAGAAAATGGAAAGTTTGCATCCTGAATCCATATTTATTGTAGAAGAAAGGGATAGGAAAGATCTCAAAAGGTCACCTACTTCGTTTTCCTATCCCCAGGCAGGATTAATGATACATGAAGTGGAGTTCCCACGCTGTGGTGCACTGCTGATACATGAATCCCTTAAAAGTGAACTTAGTAGTGCTGCATAGAGTTACAACAATTTCTGGGGCAAATCTTCAGCACACAGGAAATACTATTTTCAGATCATTTGGAATAGGTTTGCTGAGCCTTCAGCCAAGGGAGGGAGGCCTGACTGAGGCTGTTCAGCCTCGAAGGATAGTGAGAGCAGCTTAGTGCTGGATGCATCAGGATGAATCTCCTGTTGTTCAGCTGGGCTTTCTGCCCATGGTGGCTTTCCTGGCTTGCCTGTCTTAGCAAGAGCTGTAGCTACAGTCCATGGGTTTCTCATCCACTCTGGCTAAATTTGTCCATGTCCATTCTCTGGCACTAAATCCTGGAGCGGATTATTGTCACTGTCATTATTGTACTCTTCCAGCCCTCACATCTAAGTGGTGATTTGCAGGACAGCTGCCTATTTTTGGCAACAGTGGCCCATTCAGACTCCAAAAACAGGCACAAGAGAGAGAAAAGAAGATTGTTTGGGAAGCCAAAACATGTTCAGAGACCATTTTTAATAACTTAATACAACAAGTAGCTGAGTCCCTGGGCCTGGGTACATTCCCTGTTGCAACTGAGTTTAATTCAACAGATTTAGTCTGCACTCTATAGATGCAGCCCCTCCCTATCCCTTCTTGAAGAATTCCTTTATGCATGATCTCTTTGCACAAAGTCATCTTTTCATCCTGGCCCTGCCTGCTTGTGGCTTTTTATTTGAAGTGTAGAACAACTTTCTCCAGGAGTTTTACACAGTCTGGTCTATGCCTTTGTGTCCAGTTTGCCATAAGGCTCAGAAGACCTGTGCTACAAGAGATTCATGCAAGCAGTTTTTGCAGATGGTGTAACTGAGTGCTGGTCACTTGAATGCTGATAACTGCCTGCTGTGATCTTTAATCTGTTCTTAGGGCCTGCTTTGGAAACACCCCTAGTCCTATAACCTACATTTCCCTCAAGGTTGCTAGAGCAAGGACAGCACAGGTGAGGTAAAAAATAATGTGTTTTGGGACACAGGGGTCGCCTTTGTTAGTCAAGTGAAGAGGACAGAGCAGGAATTGAGAAAGACAGATTTTGTGGAATGGGGATGTGGAATGAGGTCTCCATCTGATTAAAGGATGTTGGAGATGATAGGGTAATAACAAGTCCTGTGGCTAGACAGCAATTTATATCTCCCACTAAGAAGGATGGCCAGGAAAGCAGTGTGTGCAGTACTGGAGATAACCTACAGACCATCAGGGTGGCCAGTGTTGATGCAAGAGTGAAACTCTGGCTTTTGTGTAAAGAAGCAGGCTGTGTTATCAGTATGCATTATATGTTATCATGTGCCATCCATGCACAGAATGGCATTGTGACAGATCCCTTACCAAAATAATGAAGCTGACCAAAAAAGACCTTTTGAAAAGTAGTTGTGCTGTGCCTGAAAACCTTACATGTTCTCAGGAAGATAAGGTATCTTGTGGACATTCAAGCTTTCTTCTATCCACTGAAAGAGGCAGATGAGGGACAAGAGACACTTCTAAGACCTTGCCTTGGCCTGACAGAGGCAAATATTTCCCTTGGGAAAAAACCTGAAAGCTGATAGCTTTCATCCTTGTGAAGATATCATCCTCAGGGAATCAATTTATAAAGGCATAATACACCATGCCTTAGTATGACTTTTAGATTGAAGATGTAGATTTATGATCCTAGCTTTTGATAGTGACTATTTTAGGGAGTATTTTGTGAAGAAATACAAGGTATCTGTGCCCATGACTATTGTCATTTTCATGTCTTCTCTTCCATAGTCCAGTACTGGGTTTCCATACCCGTTGCAGGAGTAGAAAGAGCTATGCCAAGAGATGATGCCTGTTAGGTATTTTTCGTGTGAGACACAAAACTAACAGAAGCAGAGCTGATTTTGACTAGCACTTGAATGACCCTGAAATTGTGTCCTTCTGTTACAATGAGTTCTTTTCACTGGCCCTTTCCATAGATGCATATCATGATTTGCCAGAGCATTTTGGTGACCTGGTCTCCCATTTAGTTTAACACGGTGGTGGTGGTCAGAAGACAAGTTATCCTCCAAGAACTGCAATATGTTTGCTATTAGAAAACACTGTAATTAATGGATGCTGAAATGTTAACATTGAAATGTAATATATAATAATTCCCTCTTCTGAATTCCTGAACAACAGCAGATTGCGTCAGGTTTTATGATGTCCTCAACGTAGTAAAGTATTTGTGGGCATATGAAGAGGAGTTCTTTCCTAAATCTCATATCAGCTGATTTAGAGGAAAAAAATCTGCATTTAAAATATTATAATTTTTGAGTGTAAAGGTAGAAAATCTACAGCCTTGTGCATGGTCCTTCTGACACTGTCACCAATTTCCAGGGAATTCAGGTGCTCAGAAATGGCATCACAGTTCTCATATTGGCCTACTTCCTGCTTTGCTTTTCTTGTATCACTACATGACCTGCAGAGAGCTGTCACTTTCTAGATTCTCAGGCAAATAAATTATAAATATGGCTTCATTTAACAATTGAGATATTTACTTCTGCAAGTTAGCAATTTTTCAGTACCTTGGTACAGAAGAATTGTGTGCTGACTGAAAACCTTGAGAGGGAGGAATAGCTTCATTATACATGTGTCAGGAATGTGAGCATATGGTATAGATAAATTTTTTTAACATAGAAAGTATTGTTATATAAAAATCTGACCCATATTTTAATGATGCCATTGTAATCTGTCTAGCCCAGGTTGCTGTTAGGGAAGAATGAATTTAAATGTATGGATAAAATTTCATTACGGAAACAACTTTCTGAAGTTTGGTCTGGGACTCAGAATTCTATTTTTGGAGTAACTAAGAATATCATCAAAACTCCACTGAACCTAGTTTTTGCTCCAGACACAAGGAAAATGTTTTTAATGTTTTTGTCTTTCATATAGATTGATGTATTTTAAGAATCAAAGAAATTTTCTAACAAGAAATGTTAGAAAAGCAAATTGAAAATTAGTTATTACAGAAAGAAAAGTGAATAATTACAAGAAGAAATTTAATAAACAACTAAATTATGGCTGGAAACCTCTATGATGAGCTTCATATCAAATAACACTACAATTTTGCCTTTTTAAAAAAATGTTCTGCAGAGTTTCAGGGAAAATTACAAAATACACCACCTTAACCCAGTTGATTAGAGTCTTTAACTACCAACTGAAAATTAATTTTTATTTTTCTTGCAGTTATAGGATAGACTCAAATGAGAATACCACATTATTGTGTTTCAAAAGCCCTCTGTTGCAGAGGTCTGAATAAACCACAAGAGTGTACCAAGGGCTTCTCCTCCATCCTTCTCCTCCTTTCTTCCACTAGTTATTGCTTTGGTCACTCTTCATAGTTCAGTCATAGCAGAGATGGGAGAAAAGGGAAATTATCTTGGCATTAATCAGTGATTTAAAGAAATACCATCACAGGAAGTAGATGCCTGTATTCCACAAAGGGCTCCCAGCCTAAACCCCAGATCCTTCAATCCTTCAGCTTCATATGGGAAACTGTTTCACCTGTGTGGAGCCACTTGAATACATTGGCACATGCGAAGAAAAAGAAATCAGTGGTCTGGAAAAGATTTTCTCTGCTGGAAAATGTGTAATAAGATGCTGCCAATAGCTCAGCTGTGTAAGCACTGGGAGCACAGTCCTGAATATCTGCTGAAAGCACACAAACCTTTTTTGTGCTGGTTGCTTGGCACTTGTGCAGCTGAGCTCCTGCAGAAATCTGGGTGTGAGATGTCAGAGGAGAGAATAGGACTGATCTACTTGGTGCTACAAATGCAACCTTTGCCTCCTGATTAAAAGTCTTTGGGTTTCTATCAGGCTTGGATGCCTTCTGTCCATTAAAATCACAACAAGCTAGGCTTGTAGTGAAAATGTCACTGTGAGGCAACTTTCACCTCTGTAAAAATGGTCTTGCGTGCTAAGTGTAAACTAGAGATGAACAGGCAAACCCTGAGCCACAGATCAAAAATATGATTTTTGAGGATGTTTCTTCATTTGCTTCTGTTTTTTTGGGGTTGAGGCTCATTATATACTCGACTACTAGGAAGGTATGGCTGAGAATCTTGAATTAGAAATTGCTTTGTCCTCTATCCCAACTGAGAGAGGTCTCTGAGTGGTGACTGAAGTAAAATGTGACCAGAGAGTTTGAGAATTGGGGAATATGTAAACTAAACACTTGATAATGACAGCTGTACACTTCTTCCAGCAAAGTTATGCTGTGGGTGAGCCAGGCTATTGTGGTAGATAGGTGATTTCTGCCATGGAGGATATATGAAAGCCACAGGACTTTTCCAGGTGGAAATACTCTGTCTCTCACAAAATATTTTTATGCAAACATTGAGTATGACATACTGTATACATTTCAATATGCACCTTCCTATAGGCTAATTAGGCCTACTCTATTTCTCAACATCCCTGGGTTCACTAGGAAATGGATGACTGCATTTCCTTGAAGACCTGACTTTTGCTGCTTCAATGACATTTTCATAGACTCAGAAGTAAGGTATTAATTTTACATGTGACAAATTGAATTTTCAGCTAGATTTACCCATATTGTTTTCATGTCAGGCAGACCTTCATTTTTATCACTAGTTTGATTTTTGGAAGCTAATAAAAAGGAAAAAATTGTGAAAAACTTACCTATTGCTTACCTCACAGCTATGATACCAGAGTAGTGTGTAACACAAATTGCTTTGGAGGTAAGAGTATTTAATTTTCCTTTTTTGGGGGGGAGGTTTTTTTTTTTTTGGTTCTTTATTGTTTTGTTTTGTTTTTGCTTTGCCAAAATCTTCAGACATAAGAGTTATAGTGTAACATCCTATCATTTATTGCTCTGAGATCAAATAATTGGTTTCCTGCTATTGTGATTGCAATAAGCAGTTTCTTGTAATTGCATATATGTAATGAGGAATCCTGGATTTATTGTTTTTATTTTTGGAGTGAGAATGTAACTTTTCAAGACTGACTAATTAAAACAAGAAAGGAAGATGACCTAGGTGGGACTGAGATGTCCTTGACTTGCCTGGAAAAGCTTCTCTGTTAAATTTCTGTGTCAGGAATCAGCCTGTAGATGTCCCCCAACACACATTGTGCTACATCCAGTGTTCAGTTCTGTTGAAAGCAGCTATCACATTTATAAATTACCAATAACCCAAGTTAAAGAGAGACAGAGAGACAAAAAGCTGCTCAGGAATGACTATTTTGTGGGAGGACAGTTGAGGTAATGGCAGACTGAAAAACATCTCAGACCAAGAGAAACACAAGCTAAACAAGAGATGATAAAAAGAAATAGAAATGAGTCTTCTATAAGACTGAAGATGTCAGAAAAATGGAGCCAATAATGACACACTTCACTGTGACTCTAGATATGGAAATGATAAATTTTCCTCTGGCTTAGTGAGCCAGAACTGACCTTAGCACTGTAAATACTTGATGAAATGTAAATACTTGAATGCTGAACATCCATGAAATGACAGGTTTGTCTTTGACAAAACCAGCAGGTTAGGGGGAGAAAATATAGCTCAGTCCAAAATCATCCCAATGAAATGAGGAATTTTGGTGACCTTTACCTCTGTTTAGCTAATGTAATTAACTGCTGAATAGTGCTTGCATCTGTGGTGGACCTGGCCCTGCCTCTATAACCTACAGTGGAGCTGGATAAACTCTGCATATGATTTATAACAATGGGTGGAATCCTAAAGACTTGTTTGTTTTACCAATTTACAACCTGTTGTCTTCAATAAACAGTTGATTTCTTCTCACTTTGATAATGGTTTCTATTTCTATCAATACCCATATTCACATACAACCAAGCACATTTGTCAAAGAGTATACATTTCTCAAAATTTATTATTAGCTCACTTGTCATTTTGCCACTAATCTTCCATTTTCAAAATTATCCAGGGAGGACCTGAAAGAACATAGAGTAATGTTTCCCTCAGCACAAGTAATGAAGAGTCAAAGCAGACACTGAGTGACTTTTAGCTGGGAAATTTCATAGCACTTAGATTCTACCCTCCTGCTGCTCAAACACAGGTCACAGCACAGTAAGTAATGGAAAGTCAGCAGCATCCAACCTGGGCTTTCAGGTCTCCCTGTGTCCCCAGTGACCATTCTATAACCAGGCCTCAAAGCCTCCAGCAGTGGACTCTCCCAAGCCTCCCTCCAGGCAGGCTGCTCTGGTATTTGATTATTTCATTTTTTGAGTAACTTCCTCAATCTTCTTTCCTTCATCTTCTTTTCCACTTTTTTGGGGGCACAGCTAATAGCAATGTCTCCAATTAAATAATTATTTCTATTGTATCAATGATCTGCACACTGGAAGACTACTATGTTCCACTCTCTCTCTTCCATCCTCCTCTTCCTTAAGCTGCACAATCCTGTTTCTTTCATCCCTTCCTCAGTGAAGACCTTTTCAAGACGTCATTTACCACTTCCCTCCAGAGTCTTTCCAGGTGTTATACACTTTTCAGGAAGGAGCAATGTGATATTATCTTGTGATTAGCTTGCTGTTCACCAAAACACACGTAATAGTTTTGGTAGAGCTGTTAGATAGTATCTTGGTTTGCTTTCCCCATTATTTCTGCCTAAATTGAAATGTTTTGATGACAAATAACAATTACTGATATGCTAAATACAAATTTCAACATTTTTCCATCCACTTTTAAGTACTTTGTTTTTACACAGCCTCTGAGATTGTTGAATCAAGGACATTTTTTCTGCGTAATGGTGGAAAAAAAATCCTTAGAGATAAAGAAAATAAGTAAACATAAGTAAAAAGATTTGACTCGATGATGGTCTTGTCCAACCCTAATGTTTCTATATTTCTAATATTCTTTATTTAAGTAGGATTTTGAACGCTGTTCGGGAGGGATCTTAGTTGACTGTTACTCATCTGCTACTAATCAGAGTAACTTTCCATCACACCACAAGCATTTTGATGTAACTAATGCAGTACAGAGATTGCATTCTGACCAACAGGGAAAAAGAACGAAGTCCTGGAATAACTAAAATATTCACTCAAGAAACATTTAAAATATGATACAGTAAAGTATTTCTAAAAATCATTTTTTCATGGATAAACAGTAATTCTTCTCCTTCTATAGTACTTAATGTATGAAAGACATGTTTAAATTTTTTTTTTTAGTAGTTTTTAAAGAAATTTATTAAAAAAAAAAAAAAAAAAAAAAAAAAAAAAAANNNNAAAAAAAAAAAAAAAAAGACAGAAAGAAGTGTGTATCAGACCATATATCTGTAACACAGTTCTGCAGTAAGCAGTTTTTCATTCCATGGATGATCTAAGGTGAATAAATTTCTTCAAGTATATTGCTTCTGGCCGGCAAGAGGATGTGTAATTTAGCTCTTTCACTTGTAGAGTGAGCCCCAGTCTAAAGGAATGTAAAAAATTGCATCTGAGCTTTCAACAAACAAGTTGCACACAGGGGACTTGCTGTGAAGGAGCTGTTGAAATGTAAGGTGCTAAGACTTATAACAAGGTAACCACATACACTGGGCCTTTAGTATGATTGATTGTGCTTTTGGTTCTGGGGTTATTATGGGGTTTTTTTGGGGGGGTGGGGGTTGTAGTTTTACTTTTCTCTTTTTTGTTTTTTGCCTTTGCAGTAGTGATGTATTTTGCTTTGTTTTCTGACACAAACCCCCAGACAAATTGTAGGGGGCAGAAAAGAGGCAACTTGAACTGCTGACTGCTTCAGTGAGGCTGAGGGTACAAGGAACACCTCATATTTCATCAAACCTCCAGTGGTCAACTAGAGAGATTGAGGAGAGCAAGTAAGAGTACTGGTAAAGCAGTACTACTAGTTAGTGAAAATTATGAGTCAAGTGCTAAGCAGTACTTTTTCTGTAGACCTACCCCATCAAATAATTTCCTCGAAGCCAGAGCAGGTGTATGAGAGTTGTGTTTGGTTAAGATTCATTATACACACTTTAATCAAGGACACAGAAAGGTTCACATCAGGTTGATGTACCTTAGCAAGCCAGCTAACTCAGTGAAGTCAGAAAAGCTGTGCTAATTCCCTGAATTTCAGGTTTTCAGTTCACCTTTTGTGTTTTCCTGGTGCTCTTTTGCCACACACCCATTGAAAAGTTATTCCCAGTGCCATAGTCAAAGATACATTAATAAACTAAATAAATCCACTTCTTTTGTTGACACTTTAGAGTTTACATATTTCATTCTCCTAAGACAGTGGACAAAAAGAAGTAAATGTATCCCTTTTAAAATTTTCAGATAGTTTTTTATATATCTATTTCTCACTATATATGTCAGTTATTCCTTGCTTCCACTTGTTTCTGTCTTTTGCAGGGTGAGGAGAAGCTGACCTCAGTATGGGAAATTTTCTTTCCACAGTTGTGTCAGGACATGAAAAAACCTAATTTCTTTCTCTGACCCCAGTCATACACAAAAATAACAGATGTCTCAATATGCTGAGATCAGACACTAAGGGGAGCTGAGGGGGACAGATGTTGCATCAACAGAGCTTTCCTTCTTCTGAACTGTTTTGGAGTAAAGGGTTGTTTTCTCGCCTTTTTTTTCCTAATTTAATCAAATTATATTGAATTAGATCTCCTGATATCAAGTCTAATTCTTTGCATTTATTTAGGGACTAACCCAGAAAAACACAGACTTAGCTTTAAATATATACATATTCTTCCACAGGAAATTTCTCTGAGGAAACATCATGTACTTTATTCAGCAAATGAGCCTCTCTCTGTAGAATAAAGTGGGGCCACATTATCTACTTTAGATGTATGCATTTAAATGAAATATTTGAAAAAATGTACAATCATTATGCAATCAAAATATGGTATTAATTTTAATAGAGTGAAAGGACCCAAGGATCACAAAGGTGTTAACCTGATCAAGTCATTGTAAAGCAGTCACAAGTATGTCAGATATTTGAGTATAGAGACCCTGGATCACCATGGCTAATTTCCATGATAAATAAACTGGAATATTCATGGCACACACCCACACACACACATCCCCAAAAAAGAAAAATGTTTAGACTAGACTGTACTGGAGGAAAAAACCACAACAAACCCAAACAAAACATGTGAGGTTCTGAAGCTGAAAGTTTAGGAAACAGCCTGGTTGTGTAAAGTTAATTTATTTGGGAGTTTTCTGAGCCTTTTTTTTGTCAGAGATATTGGTCAGGGCCTCTTAGTCCAGATTAGTCTTAATTATTAATGGAGAAAAGTAAATTGTTTCTGCTGAAGATTTCTACAAAGCACTCTGAAGCAGAGGGTTGATTTTAGTCTCTTGCTCTCTTTGATAAAAGGTAGAGAGAAGAGGAGGGAGGAGAGGTTTGGTAGTGTCAGATGAGGTAGTTGGGGTTTTCTCCCAGTCCTGGGAGCCAAAGCAGCTGTTTATTTGTGGTGGATGATCAGAGCCACTGGGTCAACCTCAGCTGTTAGATTGGCAAGTCTGTCTCAGTCCCACAGCCAAGGCTGCAACCTGGCACATCCAGCTGGGCTCCCACTGCCTCTCCTGAAATGAGCTTCTGGCGCTGCTGTATAGAGTGAGAGCAGTCATGGAAGCAAAAAAAAAAAAAAATAAAAAGAGGGAGAGAAAAAGGCTGGGATGGGAGGGATGGTAGTATGTGGTTTAGGCTGCTGTAAAGAGGGTTGGAAGGAAGATGGTGCCAATGCAGTGGCACGCTGTTGGAGAGAAGATACTGGTGTATGATCCCCAGTCTCTCCTGAGGTGGATGATTCTGAGGTGCTGTGGTCCTACACGTGGTCATGTGTTGATCAAGGATATTGTTGTCTGCCATTTCTGGGATAGACTAGCTGTGCACACTCTCTGCAGGACTCAGGACACTAACATTCAGAGTGCAGTATGAAAAATTTTCATCAACTCATAAATTCAAAAGCAGGACCAAGGACTTCATTCAGAAAAGTATAGTTATCTCATCTTGAATGGGTTTTCCCCTAAAGTCTGCCTTAAGGTATGAATTAAATAAATATTTTTCAAAATCAAAGGTGAGAATAGTATTAATTAATTAGGAAGTATTAATTAACGTTGGGAAGTTTGTTACCTGCATGTTCTGCTGCTCTAGCAGATTCAGATGCACAGAAGCTCAATTACACCCAAAGAACAAGTTGAATCCTTGCTGAGCAGAAGGATGTGGTTCACATTTCACTTCCCAGTTCTGATTGTTTTGTTACCAGGATCTGTTTCATTCTCACTCAGCTCCAGGAGAAGATCTGTGTGCTTGTCATCTTCCTATGTACATTGGTTTCCTTTCAAAAACAACCTGGGGGTGTGGACAGGGTGGAATCTGTGGTATGTTCCCAGACAGAGTATTCTGAGGACCAGGGGTGTGGGTGCACCCATCCTGCATCCTCACCACAGCCAGAGTCTCTGCATGGAGAGCAGCACTGATATCACTGTGAAGAGTAGGTCTTGGCAGCTTCTTCAGGGACGTTAAAAGTTGGGTTTCTATTGTGCTGTAGGAAACATCTACAAGAAAGAGATAAGAAGTCAAAACCTGTGATTGTACAAGACCCCTGTTATTTCCATTTTTTACAATGGTGATCTAGGAGAAAGTTATAATAATTAATTTAAATGGTATTGTTCATTATAATAAAATTATACATCTTTGCTGTCTGCTTTCTATAAACATTACACTAAAGATCCTGAGGGGAAGCTGAAATGTAAACAGTACTTTTTTACATAAACATTCACTAAGAGTCTTGCTCTTTTTTCCTAAAGACTCCACACCAGCACTTGATTGCAAACTTAAATTAAATTGTTTGAAGAGTGGGTTTAACATTTTTCAGTACAGATAAACAACATACTTCAAAGTAAACACTTTTACGTGACATGTGCAACCTTAGAATATACCATTTTAATCATTACTAATGACACTGCTTGTTTATCCTTGGTATAACATCATTAACTGAAGTGAAATCACCTTTGGTTTTACTGATGTAAATGGGCAAATTTATATTCTTATTTTCTAATATATAAACAACTAAATTTCATGTGTCTCATATGAACATAGGAGGTGTTATTAAATGCCATTACTGACTTCATGTCTGGTTCATGAACAAACTGAAAACTTTGCTTACGTGCAAAGTGAGAAGGTAGTTTGGGTCTCTCTCTCTCTGAAATGATTCATTCTCTCACACATGAAATATCTCTCAATTACATTGTTGCCTTAATCTAAGCTATGGTTCTTCTGACTGAGAAGATACTTGTGTATCCTTCATATCTGGGAGTATGCAGCCCTCTAATGATGTAAACCACTTTCACTGCTATGTCTGGAAGAAATGGTATCAACCACACACCATGTCTTGTGCCTCTGTCCTCCTGCTCCTCTCTCCTAAAGTGTTTTTTCATGACAAGTGTTGCAAAACAGAAGCCAGTGGGAAACGTGCTTCTGAGCAAAGTAACTCTGAAGCAGAAAGTTAGAACCAGAGAACAAAAGGTTAGTTTTCTTGAAGAAAAGATAACAGCTTGAACCTCTCTCCCTCTTCTCTCCCCACATCAGAAAAGGGTGCACTAGTGAGGTTAGGTCAGCACACACATGTTTTAAATTAGTGGTTTATAAACAAGGAAGTGACAATTATTCGTTATGATTATTTGTCAAATAATCACATCTGTACCTAATTACCATGTATATGACAGTGTTTGCATTTCTGGTAAGCTGAATTCAGTGAGGACAGCTTAGGTGGTACATTGTGGGCCCACATTTAATGGGTACAAATATTTTAACACAGTATACATTGTGTTAAAAGTTATAAATAAAAATTGCCATATAGCTCTAATCAGTCTCACTCCTTATCTTTCACTTGCAAGGTTTACGAAACAAGCAATGAATCTTACATAGTCTCTGTGATGTGGGTTTCTCTCATTTTTAAAGACTTCTTATCAGATAAATTTTAGTCTTATTGTTTTATTACCAAATGGTGTTCTCTCTTTGTTAACACATACATAGCCTTATTTTACTCTGGCCAATATTTTCAATATTCATCTTATTTATTTTTATTTCTTTCTTCTATCTTTGCATGTAGTTCATTCCTTTAGAAACAGAGCCTTTTACCAATGGTTTACTTTCCAAGGTCAGCTTTTTTTAGGTGTCACAAACTCAGTATTGGAATACCAAACAAAAAAAAATATCTTTCAATGCTCATTTGAATAAAGATAGAGGCTTTTCTTTGACATTCTTATCTCAGATTCCATCCAAGAGTGTATCTGGGGAAAGGGAAATTGTAAGTATGTCTTTACACGAGTGTTTGTTTGCCCCAGAGGTGTTTGTGCTGTCATCTCTTAAAGTGCTTGGGTTTAGGAGTCACTCAGGGTCCAGGGAAACATAACACATGCTTGAATTATTCCAAGGCTTTGGATTGGATTCTTGGAGTATGTGTGATGTTGTCTTGCCTGCTCTGAAAGAATGCCTTCCCAGCTGCGTCGGGGTTTTAACACCCTGTTATGTCATTCTTCTATGTCTTACAGGCAGCAGGGTGAGATGTGTATCACCATCCTGTTTGTGGTGAAAAGCATGTCTGTGACAAATGCAGACAGGCTGGGAGATGTGGTGGGAATCCTTGGCAGGAGGAATGCCTCCGTGGTTTACGCTTCTCTTACTGGGCTGTGTTTCTGTGTGTGGTCATGCTTTGGCAGTCACACTGCCTTACATGGTGGGAAGTTTGGGGTGTTCTTTTTCAGCCCATCCACATACCTTTGCCAGCTCTAGGATTTTTAGGTGAACTCATTTAAGGGACAACAATTTGTCCTCTTTGTCTTAGACCCCTCTGTCTAAACTCTCTCTAGCCCAGGGTGAGCTGTGGCCAGGTGGGCAGCAGCACATCCCAGCAGCTGTGGCCCCCAGCAGGCCCCTGTGCACTGGGCTTCTGCACAATTCCTCTTTGGGATAGGCCATGAGACAGAGGCCTCAAAATTAAACATTGGGTAATGTAGTAATGGGAATAGCTACAGGAGGGAAAAAAAGGTTTAGCACAATTCATTTTGTATTTGTGGAACTAGTGACCAGCCACAGAGAGGTGTGATGTTACTCAGCTATAACAGCATTACCCCACTCGCATCACATGAGGATGATTTCTCTGATCCTTTTTAGGTAAGATGAGACAACAAGGATGATCCCACTTACTCCAGTGTTCAAGGGAATAAAATTAGCACTTATTCTTGATCAACACAGGGTAAAGATCTGTTTTAAGTCTTTATTTGGCTTCTCAATTACCACATTTCTGGTGGCATTATGCCAGCCTCAAAATTAACATTGGAAAATTCCAACTTGGCAGTTGCACCTTGCTGCTCAGCAAAGTGAATTCAAACCACCTAAGGTGGAAATGAACATAAAAACCCGTTTTCCAATTTTCTGAGGATATTCTTTCATGAATAGGTCATTGCTTTTAGGCTACCATTTCTCCTTGTGTTTCTCTGTGCACGTTTTGTGATGAAAGAGGGTGATCTTTGCATCACACTCAGTTCTATCCAAGGGAGCTGGGAGCTCAAGCAGACCTACTGGACAGTTTTCCCGTGGCAGCTCAGATTTAAATTAAGTATCTTCCACCAGGACTTAGATGTTGTTCCCTGTGCAAAACACTTCATAGCCTGGTTTAAGGAACTCTAGGTTATGGTCCCAAAAGATGTTATTGAATAATTTTAGCTATGTGAGAACAGGTGATATGAATCCTGATACTCATATGCATGAATGTTTTGAGCTTAGATGGAAATTATGTGATCTGAATACATTTTCAGCCCAGCAGAAACAGAATCTTCTTTTTCAGAAAAAAACAAATTGATGTAGAAGAACAGTAGGGAAGGGTGAAATTAGTATTGAATTGTTAATCAGATCTCTTCACAAGATTTGCATGACTCTAACATTTAAAATAAAGACATCTAACCTGTTGGGAAAAGGAAAAACACATTGCCTACTCTTGTTTCTGTGAATACATACACAGAATATAGTCACTTAGGTGACAGCTAGTGTTAATCAGTCAGCAAATGACACCTGAAGACAGAACTACAGAGGCAAAGTACAACAACATTACCATGGTGGTTCGGTATGAGCAGCTGCTTGTACTGTCTTGTTGACTATATTTAAATGTCACAATTTTTGGAAATGATGGATTAATTTTATTCAGTAAATTAATTACAACAAATATGTGAAATTCTACTACTTCCCATCTTGTCACACATGAAACAAAGTCAAAAATTGTTATATATATATAAGATTTAAAACATTGTGAATGAATTAAAACAAATTGCTTTATATAAGTAAATATATAATAAGAGACTAATTTCTCAAAGGTGAAATTAATATGAGTCACGTAATCTAAAAGAAAATTTAAACAGAAAATTATGATTCGTATCTGAAAATGCTGAAGGAAACTTTACTGAATTCCTTAGAAACCAAAGTCTGGAAAAAAATTCCATGCTGATCAAAAAATCCAAATCATAAGCATAACAACCTGGTCTAGAGAAGAAATGGAATAATCTAAATTTAATTTTATAGCAATGGATATAAATGATAAGATAGGAATTGGAGACAATGATTCTTAGTGAATCCTGAATATCTTTCTGATACCTGAGTTGAAAAATAAAGCATAGTTTTGAAATGAAATGAAAAAAACTGAAAGGAAAATTATTAGACTGGCAAAGTAAAGTAGAACTCTGATGAATTTTCATTCAGTGCTAGAAATAAGGAAAATTACAATTCTAATATTGGATTGAATAATAATGTAGAAAATTTGAAAGTATTGTTTCAATTATTATCTATCTTTAGGATAGAAAAATAAGATTACATTACATAATGTTACACATGTGCTTTCCAGTGGGATCCTAGCCAGATATCATAAGGTAATTACTAAATTTTGGGTATTTTTAAATCACTAGCCCTGATAAACTGTGTCCAAGAGATTTTAAAACTATGGCTTGGGAGCTGTCTCATTTATTTTTAGTAAACCAGGGAATACTGAAAAAAATCCAAACTAAGCTAATGTCAAGCCAAAATTGAGATATGAAAAAATCTGAATAATTCATAGGCCTGTCATCATAACTTTGATAAATGATGGTATGGTAATCAATTAATAAAGAATCAAGGGGGAGTCAGTAAAATTAACAATAGTCAGCATGGGCTTGTAGAACTAGTCATATTAACATTGCATAATCCCTTTGGTCCATAGACAGAATATTAATGACATAGTATATTGAATGTGTTCTGAAATACTTGAATTATTATACCATTGTGGTTTCATTTCGGAAATCAGAGTGTTATGAATGATACATTTTGAATGGATTAAACCCTGAGTGTATGTGAATGTAAATTGGGGTTTATTACTGGCATAGAAGGGGAAGTTATGTTAAAATGCTTTTTTTTTTAAGGTTTCTTGGTCCTGGGCTTAAAAAAATTATCATAAATGAAAAAACATAAAATCGCCACAGATTTTAGTTACATATAATTCCATGTTTAGGTGACAGATAAAGCAGTTGACTGAAGTAATGTGAATCACCCTACAGATGAGAGACAACCTGTGGGATGCAAATCAATTGGTGGCAAACTGAGAAATTTGTACTCACTGGAATTAAAAAAGTAGGTTATAGCTACAATAATATTGATGACTTATTTAAATTGCAAAGGCTATTTAAACCTTTATAAGCACAGTCAGTTCACTGTAAATTTTTGAAGATTTTCCTTGACTGAAGACGTTAATACAATCTTTATCTTTTTTATAAAATAAAATATTAAGAAGGAGTAGGTACACCATGTACAAATTAGTATTTTTGCCTCTGCAGTTCTCAAAGAGATCCAGATTTAGTATATGTAATTTATCTAATTTAAGAAAAATATTGAAACATTTTTCATTACCCCAAAAAAATCAGAGGGTAATTAGTTGTTTGAAAATTATAAAGAAGGACTGATAAATAGCCTGTTTATCAAGGAGAAGATTACAGGCTGATTGAGCACTATTTCTATGTATTGTATAAGAAGAGCTCCATTTCACAGGTGGATGGCTGTAGTGCAACAGAAAAATTTAAAATTAAAAGGATGGAACTCATTAGTAGAAAAATTCACATTAAAATAAAATGTCAACACTTACTAATGAGCAATATGAAACACTGAATATTTATAGGTATGTATAAGAACAATATGCTAATGTAATGTGATATACACAAGTAATATAGCAGTAATATGAAAATAATATGAGAAAAGTTGAGGAATAATGAGAAATTCTCAACGTTTGTAAAAAAAAACATTTATCTCTGGAAATGTTAAAATCGTTTTTTTTCATCAGTAAGTTTCCATTACAATATGCCTTCATGAAGTCACGTGGCTGAGGCTGTGTAGGAGGTCGTTCTTCACAGGCATGGTAGCCTATGTTTGCATCTAGGACTTGGTGAAGGCAAGGCCTTGGTCAAGCCAACCAAATCAGAAAAGCAGCTGTCTTCTCTCCTTTCATGCCAGAACTAGACTTTCTGGCTGAATGTTACTGACACTCATTAATAAAGCTATGGGGCTCTTCAGTGGTAACACACAACTCTAAAATGCCTGCTAGGATTCCTGTTTAAATACATTCTTATTTTTTACAAGTTGAACTTCAACTGCAACTTCTCTAAGGTGAAAAATTCCAATTCTTAACTGCATTATAATTTTAATTGCAAACTCTCCATAAATATAAGTCTTTAAAACTGAAGTTGTGTATTATGCAACCTTGTTTTCTTTATGTTTATGCAACCCTGTCCTGTGACTGTGGTCTGAGTATATTTGCACTACACACATTTTCTGATGTGTCCCAGTATTTCTGCTGTGTGTTGTATATTTTGTCTGATGACACAAAGGACATAAGATTTAGCTTCTGAAAGACCTCCTGAGTGTTTTAAAACTTTCACTTTGCTACAGTGGTTGTCATTACAAAATGGTACCTAATATATCACTCACTCCCTATTCTTCCAACAGAAAATATCTATGTATTTATTGGCAGACGGCAAATTGTTAATTGCTCCCAATAGCACTTACTTCATGTAATGCAATTTTAGGGCCAAAATTTGCCCTTAGATCAACTTGTCTTCGTGGTTTGGAGCCTGTAGTTGGCTTCTAACGCCAACAGACCCTTTTAAAGTTAAATGCCATGCCTGTCTTTTGAGGTCTCTTTTAATCTGGGCGGATAAAAAGTTATGCTCTGTGTTGGTACATGTGTGCACCAGTCACTTCAGGAATCGTAAGTAAACAAGACCCTAACTTCAACAATTCAGTTTGAAAGGTAGGTGGATTAAGACATTTTCAAGAGACAGATTCAGAATGACCTTTTTTGAAGGAGAGTTCAGTTAAAACTTCAGCAAAGAAAAAGAAAACTGAGAAGATTTATAACTAGAGATAAAGTAAAAGTGGAAGTAATGAGAAGGTGGTGAGTACTTACTAGGCCTCATATTAGAAGAATAAAGAAGTATAATCAAGGATCAAGTTTAAGACTGAAACAAACTGAAGATACAGCTGTTCACAGCTTTCTGCTTAATCCGTGGAGCTCATTGCCTCAAGGTGTGCAGGATGCCAAAAGTATAAATGGTTCCAAAAGCTGTTAGGTACAATCATAAGTAGGTTCATGGAGTATTGTGAAATGTGAATGAAAGGTTGCAACCTCTGGCTCAGGGTTTCCCTAAATCACAGATTGCCAGCATCTGGAAGGATTTGCCATGGGGACTATCATGCTATACTCATTTAATTTTTATTCCTTTTTTCTGAAACAACTGCTACTGGCAGTGTCAGAGACAGGATCTTGGACTAGAAGAATCCTTAGTCCAACCCATCACAGCCATGCTTACAAGAGCTCAAGCACAGCTAAGAAACAGGGCTTTTTTCCAAAAAACAAGATACCAGACTGTACTTTATTGCACCTGAGACATCCCCTGCTAAACAGTAAAAGATCATTTACTCTGACAAGACCCCTAAAAAAAGGTCAAGAGTAGTTCAAAGTAAGAGCCTTATCTCTGACTTATTTTCCTTTTATCAATTCTGATTAAATCATTAATGGTTCTTCTAAAGTAAAAGTATTTGTAATATTATATCACATAAAGTCTGTCTTCATGTTGGATTTGTGTTGTCACTGTTGATTTATGTGCTTTTAATATATTAGTTTTAAATTTTCTGGAATGTTGATCAAGTCTTTAATGTAGCTTGAAATGTATTCTTTCAATGTTTTTCAATCCAATTTAAATCATTTAATGATTTAATCATTTTATCCATCATGAATTCATAACATTTACTTTAGGAGTTGTCTTGACTAGATATACTTTGATATTTTAGGTGGAAAAAATACTTTAGACATTTAAATGTATTTTTTTTTTAATTCACAAGTTCCAAAATTAATTGCTTTGTCTCAAAATAAAACTAAGTGCCCTGTAAAGGCACTTTCATTTCTGTAGGTACAGGTTTGTAGTATATTGCCATTCAGGAAAATGAAACACTTTATTTCTCCATAATGCAGCACATACTTTTCCAGTGAAACTTACTCATGTTGTTAACAATCTCTCTTCAGTACTCCATGGGGTAGCAAATGTGTGCACACATGCAGACACTTAGAGGACAGTATATACATTACTTCTGGCTATAAATAAAACTAACAAAAAAGGTTCAACTAAGCACAAAAGAAAATAAATAAAATAAAAGTGATATGGATGATCAAGACGTTAATGCCCAGGATTTCCTGGAACAATAGAGGGCAATTTCCACATAAGAGTGTGGCAAACAAAATCAGCTATGGGTTTGTGCTGGGACTGAGATGCAGCTAATTTTCTCCACAGCATCTCTCACAGCTCTGTGCTTTACATTGGTAATGAGGAAGGAGTTTGGGTGGTGCTGAGCAGTGCTGACACAGCACCAAGGCCCTCCTTCCAAAATTCCCACCTCACCAGCAGGCTGGGTGGGGGCAAAATCTTTAGAGTATTCTCAGCAATAGAAGCTAGGAAAAGGAGAAGGAACTGGGAACATTCCTTATTTACTACTTATCTTTCTGAGCAAGCTCTATGTATACTGAAGCTTCCCAGTTGGACATGGCTTGCTGGTGGGAAGCAGAGGATAAAATCTTTTGTTTCCCTCTGCTTCTGTGTGTGTGACCTGTACTCTTGCTTTATTAAAATGGCATAATCTTGACCCAGTAGATTTTCCCATCTTACTTTCTCCCCATCCTGTCCTGCTTAGAAGGGATGTGATAGGGCAGCTCAGTGGGCGCCTGACATCCAGCCAAGGTCAACCCACCACAAAGTCACTCACTCATAAAAGATTTGACAGATTCCCACATTGCATCTCAAGCCATGCTGCCACTAGTGAAAAGGAACAGAAAAACTGTCCTGCCTCTTCTTAGAAGCCCACACTGGAGGATAAATTTTACCTAACATTCCAGCTAAAATTATTCTTCCAAACACAAAAAATGGGAAATGTCCTTTTATTTCAGTAGATCTCATGTTCCTATCCCATTTGGCTTAAATTATAGCATTTAGAAAATACTTTTACCTTTTCCTTTTTTGATTCTTCTTGGCCTATTCACAGGCCTCAAAGTCTAATTATTGGCTGTTCATGTTTGCACATTAATCTGGGAAGGTGAGAATTGTGCTTTTTCTGATCTTCTACCACAATGAAGCAGAAGACCCTTGCCCCCTTGATGCTCTCTGTACTAGCAAAAACCATGGACAATTCTCCAAGCTGCAGTAACAGCAAACTTCTTATTATAAAAACATTTTTCTCACAATTTAAATGGGTTGGAAGGAGGAAAGAAGAAAATATTTAAATGCCAGATTATTTTATGAAGAATAATATATTTTATGCCTGACTTAGCCAAAACCAAGGATGAGAAAATAGTCCAAAAAAGAAAAATGAGACAGTCAAAGACAGTGCTGTTTGTGTGTGTCAGCTGTAGGAAAATGTTAACAAACTTATCATGTGTTTTTTAATCAAGTAGCTGGCCTATCTCTTATTAAGCTACATAGAAATTGGTAAACTTACTAGCCTTTTATCTGACTGCTGCTTCTGCTTTGCTTTTCTTATCCTTGAAATTACCATGTGCATTAGTTTGTCTTTAAAGTTTGCTAGGAAATCATTGTCATGCCCATCTGTAGAATGAAAAAAGGCTGAAGCACAGATACCAGCAAGAGAAAGGGAATCCAAACACCATCTTCACTGTCAAGATTAAGCATTTTCCTCTAGTTCTATGTCCATATGAGATTTCAGCCCTCAAAAACAACCAAATAAAGAAAATATAGAGACTTACTTATTTGGACTTGTGTCCACTTACTTGGATACAATGCCACCATCTCCATCACTTTCAAGTTGCCTACAGTTAAGACCGCTTAGGTCTTTAATTTTAAAACTTTTATCTTTATTTGTTTCCCATCCTGATCCAGTTAGTTTGGGAGGGAGTGCCATATTAAAACATCTGGGATTCATCAAATGTGTTCTTTTTAACACAGGTTCAGTGCGATCAATCCCAGATGCTCAACCACTAAGGTTACATATAAACTGTTCCTAGGTTTTGGCCAAAATCATAGTCATCTCCCCATACCTTAAAAGCAGAACTTCTTTAAATAGATATGATTTAGAAACCAAAACCAAAACAAAACCAAAAAGAATGAAAGAAAGGACAGAAGCAAAAATTGCAAGTGAGCCTTATTTAAAATGTATTTGAGTTAGCTTAGGTTATGTGCCACTTTAGGCTGGGTTTTCAGTGTAATCTGTCACTCGACTTCAGTAAGACTTCTTGTCATATGTTCCTTCTTTGAGTCGCTTACATTTTGATGCACCAGGATAGTCAATTAAAACTAAAATCTTTCAAGGAGGTCTGGACCAATTCAGTTCAAGTCTTCCTGAGAAGTAAGGCTGGGGAGGAGTAACATAATAGTTTTCCCATGAGAAGAATATCCTAGAGAACACTTGTTAAAACTTCTCTCAAACCAAATGCGGTGAAATAGGACCTTGAGGGTAGGTGGAAGAGAGAGGGAATACAAAGAACCCTGCAAGTCCTTTGGCCATTGCTATGAAATTTTAGCTTGACTTTAATATTGCTTGGGGAGCATTTTTAAACTCCCCCTTATTGTATGCATGCTTGGCACTGCCCAAGAAGCATCAGTTCACATGTTTGCTGGTGCTAATGAACACAGAACTGTAGTGGGAATGTTCCAATTCCAGGCATTTTTGTAGACATCTGATTGAGTTTGGTTTATTCCTGGGATAAAGCTGCCATTTGCGTAAGTGTAGGACACATAATGTGGATCTGGTGTAATTTCTACTTCCCTGCTTAAAACCAGATCTTGTTCATTAAGGATATTCTGAGCTGAAGAAAGCACCAAAAGGAAAAAAAAAATAGATAACTTATCCGAAGTAGATTTCTTCTCTTCATGAATGCAAAAGTTTTAAAAGCTATTATTGAGTGAATGTCCAAGGTCAGAATTAAACAAAAGTATTCCCTTAATCCAAAGGTAGTTCTGATCTTATAATGCTATTAGTGTCTCATTTCTAGACTTGTTAAACCTCTCACTGATTCAACAGCCTCTGTCACAATTTTCACAATTGGGAAAAGATATTGACATTCAGGGGTAAAACCAGATTCTTTCTATGGGATTTCAGGGTGTATTCTTTTTTTAGGTCTAATTTACAATAATGATTTATTTTAATTTAATACTTCTGGGTCTTTTTTTTAAATGGTGTTCAGAAGAATGAAAGGATTTAGTAACAAAAACTCAGCAAATTCTCACAATAGAAATGTGACAATGGTTGAAACAGTTTTGATGGTGAAAGAAAATAATTGCCTTCTCTTCAAAAGGTTTATATTTTGGCAAAGCATGACAGAAAGAAAATCTTTTGTCATAGCTTATTTAGGCTGTAATATTGTCTAGGAGCTTGACCAGCAGAAACCCAATTTCTAAACCTTTGCAAAGCAGTTAATGACACTTCTCTGAAGGAGACCAAGGAAGTAAACTTTGTAAGTGTATTATCAAATAAGATATGGCTTTTTCAAAACTTCTGTGAGAATCAAAGTGCACAATGTTTGTGAGATTATTCTCTATAATTACACAAAATTTTCCTCTAATGATTTTTTTGGGGGTGGGAAGAACAAAAACAATATATTTGTTGCTAAAAAAGACTGACTTATACCAGTTTGTAACAAAATTATGTCTTAGCTTCTATTTAGACGTGCCTCATCTGCCTTGCCTCAGCTGTCTAGCACTGAACCAAAACAGAATGTGTCATTTACATTGGAAATTAAAATTTTTAGGACAGAGAATGTTCCTAGAATGGGAAAAGTTGAACTGTTTTCTCAGACTTTGAGATTCCCAGTGTAGCCAAGAAGTGTAAAACCACTTTCTTTATAGGAGGATTGCAAAACTTTTTTTCCAAGGCTCTCCCTCCTAAAACTGAGCATGGAAACTGTGGGGAAAGAGGCTGCTGAGATCAGGCAAGGCAGAGTTTCACATGACAGTTGTAATAATAAAATTATTAGGTTTTAATAAATCAAGAGGTTTTCTGGTCATTCAGAAACACAAAATAAAGGTCAGTTTGTAACTTATTCCTTCCACAATCAAATACTAATATATATTTTAATATAAAATACAAGAACTTGGTTGTTTAATACAATATTAAGAATCAAGGAGAAGGGATCGCAGGTAAAAGGCAAGATTGAAAAATGAAAATAATGAAAAAAGAGAAATATTCAAAGACTTGGGGAGGGGGAAACAGGCCTGATAAGGGAGTGGGGAATTTTTAAAGGAAAAGTTCAATTAATTTGTTTTTTGTCTGTGGCATGTTAAACACTTTTGAAAATGATTTAGGTAATTTTAAGGTTTTGGAAAAATGAGTGAAGAAAAATGAATGAATGAAAAGACAGAGCCAATTAATTTGAATCTGAACATCTCTATAGCACATTTTATCACACCAAACCTTTCCCTCTGGATCCTGGGAAATACTGTATAAAATGATATATATGTAGAAGAGAAAGAGAGGGAAATATAGTAGGAAAAAAGAAGAAATAGCAATTGGTTTGAATCTTCAAGTCCAAGCTTCCTTCTTTTTAGCCATTTTGATTAGCTGGACTTGAATAAGAAAGTAAAGGAGCAACCAAATAACCTATTAAATTCATGAAGAGTTGCATCTATGTCATCAAAGTTCTCCATTAGGTTCAATTTCCCTAAACTGCAGCTGCTCCTCATTAGTTTAAGAAGGATAAGAATGAAATGTATGAGAAATGAATAGGCAGTCTTCTACATTTAGAAAATGAAATATTTTTCCTCTTTGATGAGTCGTTTAGATATGAAAAAAAAATTATTACAGGAATTTTTCCAATTAAACTTAGCAAAATTTAAAAATAACTTTTTCATATACAGTATAACTCTTAAATGGATAACTGACTTTGTAATATACACCGAGACTGCAGCGTGGGTTACATGCAGTATGCAAGTCTTTCCCTACCAATGACCTTGGAGCCTTTCCCTTAAGGAGCTAATACTTGTAGAGAGAATAATTGGTAACTGGTCTGCTTTAGTCTGACAATTCCTAGGTTACCTACACACTCTAACTCAAACATCTCTTGAACTCTGCATCCTAGAATGTATCAGACCATAAAGATTCAGTAATCAGATAAAGCTGGCAGCCACATTTCTTCAGGCTTCATACATCAAAGACAGAGACAACATTTTGAGTTATTTTAATGTCTGCTGAATAGAACATTTTGAATCTCCAGTTGAAAATAAATGTTTTGTGTCACAAGTCTGTGTCTAATCTGTCCTAAGCCTTTTGGCGGTCACTAAAGCCTCTTTAAGAAGAGTATGAATATGAAATAAATAACATATTCCAGCATGAAAAACAATTACCAAGAGGCTGATTTTTTTTCTGTTTGCACTGCTGAAAAAATCATGTTTTATCTCAGTGAGGTCTTTTTAATCTAAACACAGCCATACACAGGCAGAAACTGCATCTCCTTCCTGTTGTAAAACCAGTTCCCAGAGTCCAGCTTGCTTTTATCTACCTGGGAGCACAAAACCCAGACAACAGACACAGATAACATTTGATGTCAATCTGTCTGTCTCTGAGCTGAAAGTTGTTCATTTGCCAATATGATTTTTTTAAATACAGAGAAAATAATACTACATAATTTAGACTCCACATTTTTCAGATGGAATAAATCAAACCTTGAAGATACCTAAGATGGAAGAATCACAAATGAAGCATATAGATGGAAAAGCTAGAATGCTGCTAGGGTCACTCTTGTCATATTCTGTCAGTTGTTCTGTCAGGAGTTTCCAATGTCACAGTAAAAATAATGTCTCAGCAGAATGCAGAGAAGTGGGGGAATATTGGATTGAGGATTAAGAAGAACAATGCCTTTCAGTATGAGCTTCACTGATCTAACTTTGAACATGGATCTCACCTCAATATGGGCCATGAGTGCTGAGAGAGCTGGCGAACCCCACAGCAAGTCCACTCACAATCATCTGTAAAAGGTTGTGGCAATCAGGTGCCTGGAAGAAAGCAAATGCCATTCTGGTCTCCAAAAAAGGGCAAGAGGGAGAAATCAGCGAGCTATGGACCAGTCAGCCTCACCTCAGTCCCTGGGAAGGTGATGGAACACCTCATTCTGGAGGCCATCTCTATCTATATGGATGACAAGAAGGTGATCAGAATTAGTCAGCAGAGATTTACTAAAGGTAAATCAGGCTTGACCAACCTGATTGCCTTCTGCAATGAAACAATTACCTGGCTGGATGAAAGGACACAGTGGGTACTGTCTTCCTCGACTTTAGCAAAGCTTTGAACAGTGTCACATCATCCTCATAGGCAAACTTGTAAAGTGTGGGTTAGATGAGTTAACAGTGCAATGGATAGACAAATGGCTGAACAACAGATCCCAGAGCGTTTTTGTCAGTGGCATGCTGTGTAGTTGGAGGCCTGTCACTAGTGGTGTCCTCCAAAGTGCAATAGTGGGCCCAGTACTGTTTAACTTATTCATCAATGACTTGGACGAAGGGGCAGATGCCTCCTCAGCAAGTTCACTGATGGCACAAAGCTGAGAGTGGCCGATACCCCAGAGTTCTGTGAGCTCTTCAGAAGGACCTTGACAGGCTGGAGAGATGGGCAGAGAAGAATCATCTGAAATTCAACAAAGGGAGGTGAAGAGTTTCGCACCTGGGGAGGAACAACCCCATGGGCCAGTACAGGATGGGGGCTGTCCTGCTGGGAAACAGCTCAGTGGAGAAGGACCTGGGGGTCCCAATCGACAACAAGCTGTCCGTGAGCCAGAAGTATGTTCTTGTGGCCAAAAAGGCCAGTGGTGTCCTAGGGTGCACCAGGAAGAACGTTGCCAGCAGGTTGAAGCAGGTGACCCTGCTCCTCTACTCAGCCCTGGTGAGGAACATCTGGAGTGCTGTGTCCAGTTCTGGGCTCCTCAGTACAAGAAAGACAGGGAGTTCCTGGAGCAGATCCAGAGGACAGTGACAAAATTTATTAAGGGACTGCAGCATCTCTCTTATGAGGATAGAAGGAAAGAGTGAGACCTGTTCAGCCTTGAGAGGAAGCAGCTGAAGGGGTCCTTATCATTGTCCATCAGTACCTGAAGGGAAGGTGTCAAGAGGGTGGAGCCAGGCTCTTGGTGGTGCCAGCTGCTAGGACAAGAGGCAATGGGCAGGAATTGATGCACAGGAACTTCCACCTGAACATAAGGAAGAACTTATTTACAGTGCAGTGACTGTGCACTGCAACAGATTGTCCAGAGAGTTGGTGGAGTCTCCCTCACTGGAGACATTCAAGAACCATCTGGACACAATCTTGTGTAGTGTGCTCTGGGATGACCCTACCTGAGCAGCAAGGTTGGCCCACAGAACTCAGTGTAGTACTTTCCAACCATACCTTCTGTCATTCTGTGATCTGGGGTAGTAGGTTGGTCAAGATAATTTCCAGGTGATTCCTCTTGTTTGGTTCATTCTATACTTCTACCATATCACTGTTCAGGCTTACAAATCATGAGGATTACAGGACTGGACTATGGTTTCAGTTTTTCATAGCACAATATATCGCAGACTACTATATAACAAGGACATAGGAAATAGTTGCAACAATACTTTCAAAAATGATAGAAATATGGCAGTCATAATTTTTTGGTATTGAAGCCACCAGTGAAACATATCCAAAGTGCTGTCTGAGGCTATATGATCATCAGAACTCGGCATGCTGTAAAAAATATTATTGAAATGAAATCAAAACACCTGGAAATAAACTCAATGAAAGTATGTCACTAAAAGGACAAAAATTACAAATAAATGTAAAAGGGTGTATTTAAATTAATATACTTTTACTCACATGAAAATGTTTGACTGTAAAAAAAAAGATATTGCTTTCTTTTTGCAAAATGTAAAAGCCGTTTCTTCTGCAAAGGAAAAGGCATCAATCAAGCAAGACCTTAATTGTAGTTGATCTCTAGTGGAAAGATCCTGATAAAACATATCTGGAATGATTCAGACAGGACTTCTGAAAAAAAGAGTTCACTGATAAACTCTCACCATGTTTGCTACATTAAGAAGTACTCATAAAATAAGTTAATCTTGTAAAGCTTGGAAAGTCAGAATGATAGTGTGATTCAATGCAATAACATCAGGAGCAAGCAGGAAACAGACCCCATCTCTCATGAGCTACAGTGGCTGACACAGAAAAGAAAAACATATTTCCTCTTCTTTCAACTATCTGAAATTAATAAGCAAGCGATAGGATTGTTGTCATACTGCTTTTGGCCATTTAGTAATCTTATGCAAGTCAGACTGATGGGATAGAGACATTTTACCAAATCGGAGAAAAATTATATTTCTTAGTCAAGTGTCTAAAGCTGCCTGGGATGAGTCTGGGAAAAGGAAGCTGAATTTAAACACAAGGAAATGGACTTAATTGTAGGGTCCCAAACCCATTATTACCACAGTAGCTGCAGATAAAACTGGAATTATTCTGTCCTATTTGCAGTTCATTCATACAATTCGAAGTCTGGCATCTTACAGACAGAAGAAGTCTTTGCTTATACTTGTAGCAGGGATACATAGGTTATAGCAGGTTTACCAGATACTTAAAATATCTAGATTCTGTTGTATTCCTAAAAGATGTATGAATGTTTTCACTGTATTTAGTGAGTTCCTTTAAAATGACCCATGAAAACCCAAAGATTAATAATCTGTGTGTAAAAAAATCATGATATTACAGTCATACTGAGAAAGGAGTAATTGTGTAAAATTATTCAAAATTTAAGACGAAAAATATATGCTAAAAGTATTTACGGTGAGTGAAGTGCATAATTCCCTTGCTTACATGGAATTACTGTCTCAAAATGAAAATTAAGTTGATTTTTCTATTACATTTCTTTCTAAAATCTACAGTAGTAGATAATTTTAGAAAAGCTAAGGTTATCATCGTTGAGACAACTACACCTCATATTTAATATAGATTTAATGTACTGATGTTTTACTTCTCTTACTTCTCTATGACTACATTTCTACATATTTGGTGTTTCACCAAATGGCTGAGACCACTCAATCGGCTGAGATCAGGTTTGAAAGTTTTGTACAGAGAAATGGGCTTATCTCTGTTACTGTCCTGAAGACTAATATTGCTAAGGAAACAAAATTATTGCTTAATATTTTCTCTCACAGCCTTTCCAGTTAACAGAAATAACATGCTGATCATCTTTCTATATACATGACTGATGCACTGCATGTGTCTCTTGTGACTCCATCCATGTTGGAGACAACTGTGTTTTCTTCTGTCTCTAATTCCAGCATCTAGTGAGGAACAACTGGCCCTGGTACATTGCTTCATACAGCTCAGAAGTATTCTGCAAGATGGGAAGGGATGGTACCTGAGGAGTGAAATAGCAGCCTGTGGATTCCCCTTGGCTCTGGTCTGCATGCAGGCATCTTGGCAGAGGCTCTTCAGATACACAGAGTGAATTTTTAACTTAACAGGAGCTGCAGTGTGGTCAGCAGGGTTATCTTAAATTGCATCAGATCAAGGCAGTAAAACAGACTAGGGCTTCTGAACCTCATGCTGAAGCTAAGTCAGTAGAAGGGTTTGCAAGGACAAATAAATCATGATTGCCTTAGGTGGGCCATGATTTCTGGACAGGAAGGCTGAACAAGTCTCCTTTTGATGAATGCAGCACACACTATGCTCTAAGGTGGCCAGGAGTGTTTCTGGTGAAAGGACAAAGTAAATTATGATGCAGTCCAGTGAACTGACTTCATGCCACAGCTTTATAGTGTCACTCACCAGGACACTGGCTTTGAGCAATGCTTCATTCCCCATGCTCTAGGCTGAGCTGAGATCACATGGCTTTAGTTCTTGGATTGCTTCAGCACTGATTTTAGTTCTGTTGTTATTCTGCCAGCAGGAGTAAATAATGAGACAAAAAAGATGCCATGTAGCTGAAAGACAAGTTCAGCTATAAGAAATCAGGGACCAGAGAAGATATTGTATAATTAATTTTGTTAATACACAGACTCATTCATCTTGCCCCTGCAACAAGTACTCTTTCCTTACAATGAATCAAAATTCACCACTATTTTTGTAGCAGTGTTGCTAAATAACCTAGAGAACTCAATGTACTTAGTGATACTGCTTTTTGTCATGGTCACAACTTCTATGATCCTTTGGGCTTTTATGGTGACACTGTATTCTCACTGCTAGTGTTGGACATTGTACCTCTCCTTCACGTCTCCACATCTGTCCTGTACTGCAGAATGTTATTTCTATAGTGAGTGAAATATAAAAAAATAATCAGTAGTCCTGGAAGATAAAGCAAGAAATCACAGAATCATTTTGACTGGAAAAGACCCTTAAGATCCCCAAGTCCAGCCATTAACCTAACACTGCCAAGTCCACCACTAAATACCACCCTTAAGTGCCACATCTACATGTCTGTTAAATACCTCCAGGGACATGGCTCAACCACTTCCCTGAGCAGCCTGTTCCAAAGCAATGATGACGTGGAATTCAGGTTGGAAAGAAAGAATAGTCGTTGATATTTCTGTTCAAAGCAGAAGATAGTCTTATGCTGACTGATATAAGATCTTGGCTTGACTGTTAGATCACATCCTTTTATGTTATCTTCTTTAATATTCTGGATAAAATTAATTGCTAGGTCTGACATTCTAATGATTTATATCTCTGTAAACTATGTTAGAATTAATAGTAACATCATTTACCCAGTAAATGAATGTTTTCAGTAAGTTCCTCTTATCGGGTGGTCTGTGGTCTAAGGGAGGGGACCTGGGTGGAGGAGAGGAACATCTGTGAAAGAGCAAAGGGCATCTCCTGTGGGATCAGCTCCAACTGATAGAGACCAGGAGGAGACTGGGGGATGAGGAAAGCTAAGCAGACCCAAATCACAAGCTTGGGACTTTTGGCAGCTTCTGTCTCTCTGACTACCCCAACAATTTTCCACTAACTCTTTTTGAAGATCACTTGCTTATGGACCTCTTCATCTCCCTTATCCCATCTTTTTTTGCGATCAACTCCTTCAGACACCTCAGATTCTGCACTACTCTACGCCTAGCAGGAGTTGAGTGACTTACAAACCAGAAGAGACTGGTTCCTGTACCTCAATTTCAATGATAAACCAATGGAATTTGGTGTCTAAGTGCCCAAATCACTCTACAAAATTAGTGTTAATTGATTCACTTCAAACCATTTGAAATATATACGTTTATTTCAAGAATTATATATCAGGTCTTTGTCATTGACACATTTATTATCTTATTTTGCAGATCCTGGCCAAAAAATAACAACTTTAAGAGTCAAGAACTTGTCAAGAAGCAGCTTTATTGACCATGCCTTCAAAAGTAGTGAGAACATTAAACATAATATTTTACTGGGAAAGGCTGGAAATGCAAAGTATTTTTGGCCCGATACAGTAAATAATTTTCTTTTTTTGGTATGGCAAATAAAGGCATCTCTATCAAAACAGATCATCCCTCAGGCTAGTATATTCTGCTTTTCCAAAAAACATGCCCTTCTTGCTCAGGATATGTTTGAGTGTATATGAAAGGCAAACACAGATGAATCAGATTAATAGTATTGGAGCATGTCAGCCTGAGATCCTGTAAGGATCAGCGCTTGCCAATAGCCAGCCACAGTCAGAGTGAGAACATAAGGCTCACATTACCCCATCCTCCCCTGATACAAATCTCAGATGTGTCAAGTGTGTGTTCAGTGCTGGTTAATCATGAGGAGAGCTGTTGCTTCGTCAGTCTCATGACTGACACCAGTACAGCACCAGCCAGGAAAAAACTATTCCTCTGCTCAGAATGGCATTTCATGTACTTAATTTTGAAATAATTTCTGGGTCTATCCTCCATATTAAATATTTCCAGGGCTTCCTGAAAGCCTCCTTTTTTATCCATCAGCTGAGACTGATTTCAGTCAAGTTTTTCTTTCAAGGTTATGGCAATGTTTATTGATTAAGTAGTTGCATAGGAACACCTGTTTTCAAATCTCTCACCTATTTGTCTGTAACTATTTTTCTGATATTTGATATATTTGAACAACAAAACAAGCATCAGAACATAAATTCAGGTACTACCACATGTGAATATCTTCTTTAACCATCCACATGCTCAAGTATACTGATATATATACAGATAGCAGGGAGAAGACAATTCAGGATAACCTGGATAAACCATCAGGGAAATTTTTAGTGCTCCTGCTGATACATTTTGGCTACTAACAGGCAAGGAGACAGGCTCTTGAATATGCAGTTATTTGTAGAGTTATGAAAATATAAAGCATATATTTAATAGATTTAGATTTTTTGACTTTTAAAAAAATTTTGCTTTTTATAGTTAAAACCAAAGACTAGACACAGCCATCTTGTAGGCTCCCTTTAGGTAGTGTAAGGTTGCTTGAAGATCTCCCTGGCATTTCAGTTTATGTGTATTAAAATATATTTTAAAACCCTCACAAATTAGGTTTTCATATTTCAGTAATCATTTTAATATCTACAGCTATATTCCAAGACATACAAAACCCAATCCTAACATGAAAACATTTCCATTAAGCTTGAAAAGCCATCTCTTATCATTAAAAAAGCTAAATTAGAAAAGAAAACAAGACAATTAAAGAATTAATATTCAGCAACTATTTTGGGTTTGTAATGCATGAAACAGAACTTATAAATATAGGACACAAATTAAATCTATGGATGAATAATAGTGAAATGAAAGTGCAAGTATATTTTATTTTTGTCCATGGAAACAATAATCACTTATTTAGGTCTTTCTATTCCAAATGACTCGTTCAAATACTAACCAGGGGTATTGATCTCTCCTAGTAATTCAGAAAGTAAAGGATTTCCTTTTGTAATATCTGTTTTCAAAGCTCACCTAGACCTAGAAGCAAAACTGATGTTAGAGAGCTGGCTTTTGTGGCAAGATTTTCTGTCCAGCTAATGAAACCATTGACAGAGTGTCAGTCCCAAGGCAAGATTGCCAGCTTTGCTGTCCTTGAGGGGGAGTGTTTAATGAAGGAAACAAACACTCTGAATATAAATCTCTCATATTTTATAACACAGCTCTGAAATCTAAGTTACTGAATATGCCCTGGTGTGACATGGAGGAAATATGGACACCAACACCCCAACTGCCCATTTTTCTGTTAAGTCCTCCAGGACAAGCTCCCATGCTTATTAGTACCCAGAGACATCACAGGAACAAGTATTTGCTGTTGGGTCTTGATTTCTCTGCTCCCTCTCTGCCGTATAGAAAGGAATTTCACTTCTTTCACCTTGTGGGATGTAGTTGAGTGATCTTGTGGGATGTAGTTGAGTGATCTTGTGGGAAGGATTCAAGACATGAATACTTCAAACTCTGGAGAGATTCAGGCTGGTGGGTCCGTGAGACTAAAACCAGGGAAGCAGAGCAGGGCAATATTTCAGTTTTCATGAAGAAATGTCATTTTCATCAGCACAGAAAGCTTGACTACTCCTGTGCAGAGACTAACACCCTGAACCATCATGTGTAAGAATCCAGTGGAGAAATAGTTTGGTGACAGCTTCAAAGTCCCAACTTGTCAGCTTTTAAACTTGAAAAATTGCAGTCTGGTGATTTATAGTGAGCATAATGAGAACAAAAAAATGTTTTCAAAAGCATTCTTCTTTTGAAGCAAACAAATCTGAGACCTTTGGTCAGCAAAGCTCTTCCCTTACTGACCCAAGTGTAACATTACAGCCTTTGCGAAACAAGAATACAAGTTCAGTAACAAAACAGTCCTCAGTGTGATCTCTGTCATCACAGATGAAAGACCAGAATCTCAGATTATACTCTTTTCTATTTGTAGACTTTAGGCCTAAGACAACAAACAATTAAAAAGTCATTTTAAATGCAAATAAAGATGGTAAAAAAAAAGAAGCTATAGTTACTTTCTTGATGTACTTGACAAAAGCCATTTAATCTACTAAGTGTTGCAAGATAAGATTTTATTAAATATTTATAGGGAAGAAACACCCATATTCTTATTAAAAGGACAGTATTTCTGTAGTAATTGCTAGAAAGAAATATAATTTCTGGTTACTAAAAGATCCCAGCTAGTTCTAAACATTACTATTAAGGTGAATGACCTATTCAATAACAGTGCAAATGACAATCCAAAAGTGGTATGCAAAATCTTTCCCCCAGGAGTATCAGTTTACTTTTTGGATCATATCCAAAGCTCTCAAAATTCTTTGAAATTTTTCCTATTGGTTGCAATAGGGTCAGGCCCTATAGCATTATATCACTCCACATGTTGTTGAACCTAATATTGCTCAGTTGTTGAACCTGAGGGTCAACAGTCTGGTAGTTCAGTATTTGCCTTGAAGAGATGTTTCCATAATATTTTTATCTTTTTCTACCATCAGTTTTATTTAAAAGCACCACGTTTTTGTCTCTCACTTTCCTTCTTTTGCCACAGTTGCAGAAAACTGATATAGCAGTTTTTAATTATAAAAGGCTCTGCTTGGCAGAGTACCATGCCTTAATTCCTGCATAATGCATCACAGGTTCAACCTGTGCCCAAATTAGTAGCAGTAATAATATAACAAAGAAAAACAAAACCATGTTCAGATAACTTAAAGTGCAATCAAACCCATGCATCAATTAAAACTCATCAATTGCAAAAGCAAGATTTGATATTCAACTTTCAATATCTCCTGCCATATATTCATTTAATGTTTCAAACTTAACATAGTATTAAGTTTCATTTATCTGCTTCCTCTTCTTGAAATCTCATTACAAGTTACATTGTCATTCTTAGGTTCTTTTTTTCAAATATATTCATCTGAATATGAGTGCAAAGAAATCCATTGTATAAAAAAAATAATCATTTTTCTTGAGGAGATATATGCTTGGGAGAACAATGAACAATTAGTTGTCCACATAGGCAGCAACATTCTATTTATGTTAGTAAATTCATGTGCATGTGTAAATGCAAATACGGTAAATTAAATTCTACCAAGTCCCAGCTTATATTTCAGGGCGGAGCTGGGGCTGACAGTGAGAAGATACGTCAAAGTTCTGTCAACAGCTGCTTGTGGTATCCTGATCTTCTGGAGGAAAACCAGGGAGTTTTTATCTCCATGCCAAAATCTTCCATCATATAAATCCAGATTGGTGCATACACTGCAAACAAGGGGAAAGCTTGGACTACACAGAACTATGACTGAGGCAGTGTGTCTAACAGAGGAAGAAAGTGTAGCTGGTTCAGTCCTTTACCGATTTTCAGAACTATTGTCATAATTAGCACAAAAGAGATTTTCCTTTCTCCTTAGGGTTAAAAATTAACATTTTATTAAATTGTAATAAATGCACATACTCATGAAGAGAAATTTGCTTATTCTATGTTTAACATAGAGAACTCTTCATCAACATTTTAAGACTTGTCATTCTACTTTTCTTGTAAGATACTCATGCAAAGAACACCCTTGTGATCTATGAGTAGAAAATTTCATTAACTTATTCAGACAAAAAAAAATAAAGGAGACAAATCTCAGGCTTGATCACTCAGCAGTCATTCAGTATCTAATAAAGATGAAGCCTTTTGTACATAGCAGCCCATAACACAAGCCAGATCACCATTTAGGAAGCCTTTCTAAGAGTTAGGTTCATCTCATAAAAGTGACAAGAACTGTAAAAATTCAGAAATATTTTTGACATGTGACTGGATGCAGCATTATGCTCCTCATGCAACAAACATTTCAGAATCTTGTTCAACTTTAAGTACACAGAAAAAACTGTCTTCTTTGTTGCTGCTTGTGTGAATTCTGGCCACACTCAAAAATGTTGTGTAGGTTTCATGCCTGAAAACCAAGGTTATCTGTCTGAATCTCCAGGTATTTATAGCAGTGATTCAGGAACAGCAACACATGTCCACACCAAAAGCAATATAATAAAGTGTTTCTACTGTTCCCTATAAAAACCCTCAGAGCCCAAACTTAAATATATGTTTAAATATTGGCTTATCAAACTAAAAAAAAGTCTTGATCCAAGTACATGGAAATAAATAAAGTAACACAAAAAAAAATACAAGAAGAATAATGAATGTTTTATAATATACCTGAATTTCCCAAATTCATTTTGAAGGGAAAGAGCTGGGAAAGGTTTTAATTCTACAGGCTTGCTGTAGAATTGTATATGACAATAGCTTGAAAGCCTCAAGATTGTGATAACAATGTTTAATTTTATAAGTAGTGTAACTGGAGGTAAATATTTAAAGTCATAGCTGTCAGTAGAACACTGGATATATATTTTAACCCTTCAGGTTTTAATATTTTTATTTTTCCATTCTTCCTTCTAAGGATACAGTTCTACCACTAAGCACTACCAAGAAAGCCCATAAATTATGTGTCTAAGGGCTGAATTTGGATTTGTAATACAAATAAAAAATGCTAAAGAACAGCATTCAGACTAAATCCTTTCTTTACAATGCAAATCCCCTTCCCCAAGGACCACACACAAATGAGCAGTCATATCACAGGTGGACTTGCTGTGATACAAACCTAGACCTTGATCTTTTCCAAACATGCATAAAAGGTATTCACATGGTGTATTTCAATATGAAATGCCATAAAATATCTTTTGCCTCCTAGTAATATCCCCCTAAGATGCTGAAACCATTGTACCTAATTTTTCTCTTTCTCATCTAGTGAACAGTGGTCACCAAAAGAGGTTATGACTCAAAAAAATATCAGTAGTCCATGTAGGCATCTAATCAGAGCTACTAACTAGGATAAATTTTTTACATATAATTGTTCCTTGCAACAGGTAATGAATTATATTAATACTAAAAATGGCATATTGTTAAAAGATTATTAGATTTTTGTATTAAACTATTAAAGAGAGGTTGTGATTGGGCAAATCAAATTTATTGGTATCTGAAAGTCATAATGCTATACAATATTTCTTTTTTCCTTTTACTCTGGTAAATGAAAGGTAAAAGAGAAGTTTCTAATCTAGTCTATAATATCAATGTGCTTGCATTTAAGTCACTGTTTTTTCTTTTACAGAGAAAAGAGTTCAGTCACAGTGAGCTGCCCAATCCTTTAAGCTAATTCCGCTGTGAGTAGTAAATTCTGTATAAATGTGCAAATTTTAGGGGTCATGGGGGAGGATTTATTTTCCAAGATGGAAAAGTATGTAAGGCATTTTTATTTCAATTAAGCAATTAGTAACACAGTTGCAATGACAAAATTTATGTTTGAAATACCTGTAAAATTACTATAGTAATTAAAATGTAATAGCCATCATATCGGATCCAATATATATACAAAATTATAGTAGTGCATTATTGCAGTCTGGTGTCCACCTGTCCTGAGGAGTTATGTAGCAGGAACCTTGCTGGGAGTTCTCTAAAATGTAATAAAACATTATTAGCACAGGGAATTCTGGACAGATGTCAAACTGGTCACAGTCTCTGCAGCTAAAGTGTTTCCTGCAGTAGAGAGCATGAGTGCTGGGGCTGAGGTGAGGCATTTAAAGCCAAGATTTAAATCATTGCAAAACCATGCACCTCTGCTGCTGATGTGCTGGGAAGCAGTTACATTTCTCATACGCCGAACTTGCTTCCAACACCTGAACATCCAAATATGCACCAAGGGCCTGTTGCCCAGGAGTCCCAGTGAGCTGAGACTTTGCACACACAAGCAGGCTACCCAGTTTTGAATGTGATGCCTTCTAGGATTTTGAAACCATCTTGCAAAATGGGAGGCTACATTGTCCATCATGATTCACTATGGACGCCTCAGAGTACTGCTATGTGAAATTGCTCTCTTAAGATAACACAATGACTTTAAGTTAGGTAAAAGAATGAAAATGGCTCTAGAAGTTTTTGCTTTCTCTTGGGCATAAGCCATTCTATTCCACTCAGTTTAGCTGAGTATCTTGCTCTCAGGGATCTGATTGGTTAATTAAATTGCTGGTAGGATCAGTAAAGTGATTTCTCCTTTGTCTATTATGACTCATTTGAGTGTAAGTGACAGATCTGGTGTCAGAGACACCTCACTTGTCTTCTAGGGAATTGAAGGGAGCCCAGAGAGGAGAATAAACCTGAATTTAGACTAATCATGACTTCTGAGGTGTACAATTTTTTTATAAAGCTAGCTGATTTCTTTCATTCCAACTGTAACATGGTAGGTTTTCACTAAATCTACTGACAGACATTCTGTTACTTTATATAGCTTAAAAGTCGTGCTAAGCTGGTAGCTCATTTTTACAGCAGGAGTTTTTTTTTTTTTTGTAGAGTTCTCTGAAAATGCCAATAAACACAGGAAAATCTCAAGATTTTTCCCATCTTCTGTACATCTGCTGCATATTCAGTTTGATGCTTGGAACAGCACAATCTGCTTGACAAAGGGCTGGGAACACATCTTGTTAATTCAATTAGCGCTTGAATCATCAGTTTGGGTATCAGAATTCCACAGTTGTTTTCCAGCTGAGATGCTGGCTCTTCCTAAATGGTGACCCTGGCAGTTCTGCAAGCAAGTAGAACCTTAGTATGATGAATTATCTATCCCATGTCCAGAATTTAGCACCATGTTTATGTGTGTGTCCATTCTTGGTTCTTCCTCTCACCCAGCAAAAGCCTCAGAGGGTCCTCTATTGAGTACTCTGTCAAGAAGGGACTTTTTATTTTAACAATTGATGGTGGGTGGATACCGTGCTCTAATATAACAAATATATCTTGAAAATTTCCAAGAAAATACTAGTTCATAGTGACAGATATGAAAAACAATTTTTAATATTTCTGGATTCCTGAAATTTAATTTTGAGTATTCCCAGATGTTTACATATAGTACTTCAGGGATGGTGCTCATCTTATATGGGGACCAGGACGGGTTTATGTGAGGTTCTTCACAATCTCTAGAATGTGACAGTCCAAACACTGATGAGGTCTAAAAAAAAAAAAACCAAAAAAACCCCACAAACAACAAAACAAAAAAAACCTAGACAAAAAAATAATTGGAAAAGGAAAAAGTGAAGAGATCACATGAGCTTTTCAGAGCAAGGTAGAAACTCGGTGGTGGTGTCAGAACAAGAACCAAAATATTATTTGCCTGTCCCAACAAATGCTTGTCCACGTTATAATACAACTGACTCACTGCCAAGCACGTCTTATATTTAGCCTGTCCAACTGAAATGCCCATATTACAAGCTTAAATATTCTCACTTTTCTTTAAATTCTCCAAGGAATAAAGGCCTAAAAATAATTGGGGTTTCAAAGCACGTTGTGATAACAGAAGTAAGCAGAAATATTGTCGGTACCCCGATACCTCCCTGTTGGTTACACATGGGATTTATTTCACTTTTCTTAAACATTTAAGGTCTCTCTGAGTATACTGAGATAGAGTTATTCCATGCTGATTAAAATAAGCAAATGACCCAAGGCATTTTTGTAAAGATGAGACAAAAGTGTGACTGAATTGGGAAGGTCACGGAAACAAGACACGAAAGATATAAATCTTTTAAAAAGTAATATTTATTGAAATCTTTGTAACCAAGGCCAGAGTTGAAGAAACCTGCACAAATATTATAATTTTATGCTGCAGCAGGCATCCATAGGTGCTCTTCTGAGAAACCAGAAAGAGTGCATCAGTCTAAGATTTACATTGTTGAAGTCCATAATTTACACTATTGAAACAGGCTTTTTTAATGTATTCTTTTCCAGTCTACTTCTGTTGCTGGGTACACTGACTGTTTTTCTAGTGAAACTTAGTCACATAGTATAAATATTAGTAAGCAGAATGTGAAATATAATGAAAATATGATTTAGTTATGCTTGGCTCCAGTAGACTAAAGAATATCAAACATTATCAACAGAGATTTTCTTTTTAGGGAGGAATGTGATACAGTGGTAAAAGAAGGCAGGGCAGGAAGAGTTTGAAGTTATGCTAAATTGGCTACAGCAGTTTAATTAGGGATTTGGACATAAAATGTTTTCTATTAACTCCATGCTTATTTTTAGCAAGTCCTGTAGCCTTTAAATTAATGTGATACACAGATGTTTTACAAGCATGAGTTATTTACTAAAGCATGTTTACTATTGGAATACAGTAGATTTACTGCCAAATAATGCTTCCTAACCGTTTTAAATGTCAATAAGTAACAGATATGCTTTTATTGAAGTTTATCACTTCTGTTTGGGCTGCTGAAAATTTCATAAGGTGACTAGAGATCTTTGAGAACCCTCATCTCATAGGAACAAGAGTCCAGATGTTCGTTCTTTCATTCAGCCTAGCTTCAGTTTTATGTAGAAGCTCACATCAGGAGTGGTTTTGAGTCTCCTGCTTTGAAAGCTAGGGCTTCCTTAGATTAGGCAACAGTGTCACCCTCAGCTGCCCTAACAGGTCCTGTGCTGAAGATCATAATGGAAACAGGTACGTCTCAAAGCTCAGTTTGCTCTCTCCTCAGCCATAACAGCTCACAGTTACATCAAACCACAAAAGGCAGCTCCAGGAAAGGTGCTAATAGAGTACCAGAGTTGTATTGAATATCTTCTGTTCTGCTGCCCATGCTACGGTGTCAGTAATGTGCAGCAGAAGATAAAGGCACACAGCATTAGCCTGCCACCTTTACAGTCATGACTGTATTCATCTACATAAACCCTTGTTAATCATGTGTGAAATGCATTCATTTAACTTCTGGTAGTGTAGTTTTATTGTGATGTTAATGTGATGTTTATTGTGATGATATATTGTGATGTTTACTGTGATTTTAATAAAATTTTTTTTTTATTATTAAAAATTGATAATATTGAATTTTTCCTCTTCTGATGATGATAATTTTGCTCAGACACAGAGCTGCAGGCTAAGGAAGTTTCTGAGTCACAAAATATTGGAGGCTGGAAGAATATTTTGGAATTACTAAATCACTGACTGAATATATCCTATATGTTTTCTCTGTTCTGAAATTTCTCACCAGATGTCTGGTTTTGGCCTTGGTAAAGGAGAAAGAGTTTGTGGAGGTGAAGTCAATGGGCTGTCTGGTCTTGGCACATAAACCTCTCCTTTCTTTGACTGAGAAAAAACACAGTGACAGCAGAGAGATCAAGCAGTGCTTGGCAAGTAAGAATTGTAAAAAATAATGAAAAAAGAGGACAAGTTCCAACAAAGGCCATAGAAAACAAACAGAACCAAAACCACAGAACCTACCACACAGTAGGAAAGCATCTCTTAATCACACATGATAACCACACAGAAGACAGAAGATCTACACATACAAATGTTAATACCCAAAAGAGTAAAGATCACCTAAAGGCAGGATGGAATTTGACCTTCATGTCAGTCTATAATCAGTCATTCTTGGAGCCAGGATGAGGGTCTGTATGATCTTCTGAGAGACTTTAATGGTACTCTCCATTCTGCTACAGAAGACTGACTTTCCTTCTGATAAATAATGACAACAACACTAACAGTACTGTGAGTTGGAAAAGTTGACTAGGGAAGCAAAAGACTAACCAGCCATTTCAGGATGGGTTTTTGTGAGAGGCAGAAGATAAATAGAGACCAAGGAAATAATTCTTGAACTGTCAGAGCTATAATGTTGAAAACACCAGACTAAGAAAAAAAACACATTTCTTGACCAGTTATGTCTCATTTCATGCTTGCTGCATGGATGAATATGCACTCCCTAAAGTTCCTAAAGGACACCCATTACCATAGTTTTTATTTCATCTGTATCAAGCACAGTCAAAGATTATATCCCACTATATAGGTATTAAAAATGATTACCAAGGACCCAGCCTGCGAGCTGTGGAATGTGGATGAACTGCTGGAGTCACAATGTGATCCTTCCATGTCAACCACACATCAATCACAACACAGCTGGGCAGAATCAGGAAGCATGCCATGGCTACACCTGTCTGCAAAATGTGGAGGGTATATTCCCTGTCTTCAAGAGAGACCTAGCTAATTATCTACTGAGTTACTTCAGTCAAATTTCAGCAATTATAAGGCAAGAAACTATGTCAAAATGTTTTAGAGAAGTGTGCAAAGTCTCATGAAAATTATTTCATCACTGATGGAAAAGAAGAATCAATATTATAATGACTGAAATTAAATAAGCCAATAACTGCAGTCTAAGAGCTCACACTCTGATCTTAAATAAATGCTGTCCTGGAACTTAACATACCATTGATTTGTCCATATTATAATGTGATTAACAGATTTTTTTAGCAATTAGTTTAGTTCTTTCAAATTGAATCAGAATTCATTATATTTGCCAGTCAGAGTGTGCTTTGCATAGTACTATAACAAAAAAAAAGCAAGTATTTGTAACCTTAGATGTTTTATACTTATTTCTTTACTCTAGGTTGAAGGCATAGCACTGTCAGATTTCACAAGCAGTGGCTGCTCTTTTCAAAGCAACTAAGAAATGGCAACTGTCATTTCTGTATTTCCAGATTAAGGAATAAATCTTACTCCAACACCACATACCCGACACCTGCTTAGGGCCACCATGTCCCAATTATCTTTACCAGTCTGACGTACTGCAAAGGCACAAAGAAGATTCTTTTTTCAACCGCTTCTTCCTCCACCCCTTTTTTGAGTGAAGCTATACTTCAAGAAGAAAGTTCAAGGCTGCACATTCTTTCCACATATATGCACCATTAACTGCAGCTCATTCACAGAACAAATCAGAAATTTCTTCATAATTTTTTCTCTCCTAATGGGCATTTACAAATGCTATTCTTTCAACAACACTATCTTCTGCATCAGGAAGTCCAGGCATTCACCTTTAATGCTCCACCTTTGCAGCATCATGGCACTTAATCATCATAGCATGACTGACATAATTTGGGTCTTGCCATCCAGCAACTTTAAAATGCCCAGGCTTGGAACAGGAACAGAACACCCTGACTTTACATAAATTGCAGGGGTATAAAAGGCATTTAAAAATAATGTAGCAAACACTGAGGGAGAGTTTAAAATATTCAGGACTACAGACAATTTGATGTTTTGTCTCTTTGTTTACAGTGAAGGTGAAAAAAGGTCTGAAAACAGATTGCCGTCTAGCCTTGTTTAAGTATTTTTATACATTTAATGTGTTACGTGAAAGTATCCTATGAGACATGGGAATGAAATTAGATGCTTGCTTTCCATTTGACCTCACTTTGATCTGACCATAAAAATGGTCACTAATGTTTGATTCTACTGATTCCTTTTTGTAGGAAACAAAGAGATCAAACTAAGTTGCAAGGCACTGAGTACAAATCTACTCTGTTACTGAGGTTGTTCTAATGAAGAGAGAAAGCATGCAATTGAATGGATCATGTTGTGAAAAGCAGTCCACTTAAATGGAACTAATTCCCAAATCTCAAACCAAAACTGAATGATTGCAGTATAATGTTTATTATATTCAATTTTATGGATAACTTTGCCAAATATACATTGTAAAAAGCTATTGTATATGATAGCATAACATAAATCAGTCAAATATAATTTGGACAAGGAAAACCAGAAGGATGTGTGATGTTTGTACTGAGTTTGTGAGTCTTATGCACAGGGAGTTTTCTGATTTTGATTTTCATGAAAATGAAATCTGATTCTAAACATATAAAATTAGCCAAGTTAAAAATGTGTTATCCTGGCTGTACTGTACATACAGATTTGGGATGTAAACTTTAGCCTTTTAAATGCTCAGTTTGGATCAGGACATGTGGCTTCATAAATAAAATCATGGCATTTCTTCCCCCTCATTTTTACTCACCCCATTTCACTAAAGTTCAAAAATACCGTCAGCTGAGAAACTCAGAAAATTTTATTTGTGTCTCTTGTTCCTTTTTATAAAAAAATGAATTATTCAGATATGCTATTCTGGTACATTATTTGTAAGACAAATAATCTTTGATAACAAATAATGTTCTTTAGTACATAGAGAATTAGTCAATCTACCAAAGATAGTGGTTACACTTACATTTATGAACCCAGAAAAATCAATTCACCAGATTAGTTTGTAATATTTAGCATTTTTACAGTCCCTTCTATGTTTCTACACTCACAATTCAAATTCGCAAGAATATGTGATATTCTACAAACACAATCAAAATTACTTTAACATTTTATACCAAGAAATTAATTTTACCAAGGAGAGGTTTTAAGGAAAACTAATCCACAGGATGGGAGAAGTCTAAGGCTATGAAGTCCAGGGACAGCATTGTAAAATTCATTTCTATTTTCTCAGCTTTATCAAGTAAAATTGGCTCATTGGACTAGAGCCGTCAGCCACCAGAGCAAACTGATTTACCAGATCCCCTGCAAAGCATTTGTGCCACACATAGCACTAATGTCCTGTGCCAGAGCCATGTGATTGGCTGGCTGCAGCTCCCTTGTGTTGCAGACATGGACAGCATTGTGACAGGGCTTTGCCAAGCATGAGATAGACACAACCTTACGATAGCAGAGACAGAGCTGAATGAATGAGAAGAGAATGGAAGAATTTGACAGTAACTCAGGTGAAGCTGAATCTTAGAAATAATACCCCTTTTCCTCTCTCTCCATGCAGAATTGTCACAGAAGTGTCATACTAGGTTTGGCCTAGTGGCTTCTCTAGGGCACATAGTGCATCTAGGGGAATATATTTGAATTTCCAAAAGGCAGGAGTTACATGAAGAAAATAGAATAAGAGTAAGTTAGATGAAGTAACATTTTACATGTGCCTCTTAAAGCCTTCCTGAGTTAGGCCCATGAGCTTTAAAAAGGTGAGCAATAAAAGCTGGCGTTGCTGAGTATCCATATCCTGTACAGCATTCTTCGATGAGAGATAAAATGTTCTAGTAATGGAAAATCAAAACAAAACAATCTTGCCTCAGAGTATTTTTAAAATTATTTTACAGGGCCATTTGCAACATTTCATTGCATTAATAGTAGAAAGATAAAGGCAATTTTCATACTATTTCCTATTGGTCTTCATGATTTTGTCACCAAAACCATGCTGGTGACATCAGGAATATATTTCGATTGCACTCCTCTATCATCCAGCTTGCGGCACTTTCTGGGAGGCCAGGTGTCTCCAATTTGGAAGAAATTATTAAAATCTGTTCAGCTGGTTCTGCATCAAAGAACTCTGTAATTGCTTGGTTCTAGGGCTTTTTGCCATCTGAGGCTGAAATGGCAACCATCTGTTAAGAATTCTTCCACTGAGTAATTTTATTCATATTCTGAAGAACATCAGGAGAAAAAGCTAAAAAAACCTCCAAAACTTTCTTAGTTATAGCATGGTTTTCAGTGGAGCTCTGAAACATGCATCTCCCAGTTGTTGTCAAGTTTCTGCACTGGTTGACTGTGCAGCAGAAAGAATGGTTTGCTTACCATGAAACACTACTATTTCATGCTAATGATCACTCACAGGAAAAACAACCATTGTTTTGTTATTATTCATTCATCAATATAATGCTACAAGGTGCTGAGAGCTCCACAGTTTAAATTAAAGAGAATTCCTGGTCTAGGAAATGTAGGATTTAAGAATAGTCTTTTCTATAAAAGTTTCTGGAAAATAAACATTCACATTGTACTACTAAGGTCAATTTGTCATTGAGGATAAGGTTTAACTTGAACAACTTGTGCCTTCTCAAAGTTAAGTGTCTAATCAAAACCTAGTCCTCTAGGTTTCTTCTGTACCCAATACTAAGGCATGAACATATCTGCTGAATAATTCACCTTAATGTTCATGGCCTTTGGGCCCTTTCTTTGTTCTTCTGTGTGCTCTTCTCATAAAATGAAATGCTTAGTTTCTTCCAACTCTCTGTGCATTTTCCCAATTTTACAGCTGCTGAGGCTCCATATATTTTCTTACTAAAACTTCATTTTCAGACACTAACTTCCATTGTATTTAGCAACAGTGAAGATTATATGAATAAATCTAATATCCTAACATATATATGTACAGGGATATTAATTCTATGATTTCTAGTTTCTGAAAAATGTACATTTTGAGTTTTGATTTTGCTGGTGGTTTGGTTTTTGGGTTTGGTTTTATTTTATTTGTGCTTAGGGAATGAAAGGGAGTAGATAGTATCACTCTGTTGCCTAAAACATGTCTGTCTTCAATGACAGCCACACAAAATAACCTTTCCCCTTGAAGAACCTAAAGACTAAAAGAACTATGTGAGTGGATGACTTTCCAGGTAGATACCTGAGGAACAGAGGGACTGAGTTAACCAGAACTTCAAAAGATGTCCAGAGTAAGGGTTGGAGTGGACTCTTAATTTGGAAGTTTGCATTTTTGTGCTCATCACTGAAGCCTCTTCAGCTTTTTTGTAGGGCTTCTCTTTGCCATTTCAATAGACAACTGTCAATTCTATCTCCTAACATCTGGAGAAGCCAGCACTCTGCCACCACGTTCCATGTGTCAGGCTCTTAATACTTGCTTTTATTCCCAGTTCTCCTTGTCCTAAAACTATGAAAGAGGCTAGAATGTTGGAGAAAGTGACTGCTAAATTGTCATGTTTATAATATTTTAAAAGGTAGGACAAAATGTTGGAATAAAAGCCAAATTATTGTGGTAAAGTGAAATTGAATATTTCCAACTCTTATTGCTCACCTTTATAAACCTCATGGGCCTAATATGGAAAGTATCAGGAAGAACATGTAAAACTTTACTTTTAACTTACTAGACAAATCAAGTATTTTCACTGCTTCTACCATAAGTTTGTCTTATAGTAGCCTTAAGAAGAAGTAAGCTGGAGGTGAGCTGTAATGAATGTCTGCCTTGCACTGTCGAAGCAGGAATATATTTTTTGTCCTCTACTTGTTCAGTGAAAAGCACAATATGGCGTAGACTATAAGTTTGACTCATTTATACTTTATCCTCTAACGCATTATTTAATTATTTCAGAGTTGCTTTTAAATCACTAGCATTTTAGATATATATGAAAATAGGAAAATAGGAGCTTTAGTTTTCATTTGTCTTTAATACGTGACTGAGTCCTTAGTGATCCCACAGGAAGACCAACTGTCCATATACTATATGTGGATCTCATTCCTAGGCCCAGCAATATGGTAACAGTTTATAGAAATAATTTGCCACCTGATGTTTTTACAATGCCTTCCTTTCATATCTTTGTACCATCATTAAGCCACCATCAATTTCAGATGGTCAAATGAGCCTTGGTCAAATGCTGAGCCATTCTCACTCTTCCCTTTCTGGTGCAAACAACAGGGGATTCAAAGTGACAGAGCACCCGAGAGCTGAGAGACACCCACAGACAGCTAAGGGGATGGGATGAATACCCCTTGACTGACAGTAGGATAATCTCATAGAGATAGAACAAAATGCTGGACTCTCATGTAGAACAGTGGTAATCTCTCACTAGAGGGACAAACAGATGGCCATGAGCATGTGTTTTCAATCCATGAGTTTTATGACATTTGGAAGTCTATTTTACTAGAAATTGGGGAACTGCTTTATTCTAAAGCTCCTTTTCTTGACAGAGGTCTCCTTAACAGCAGAGTCCAGTCTTCAATTTCTTCCTGAAGCCCTCTGAACAAACAGTCTTTTCTGTCCTGCCTTCACTTTGGAACTCCAAGTCCCCCTGAGTCTGTCTGTGAGTTGATGCCCAACCACAGCAGACCATGCTCAGACAGCTCACTGAGTTGTGGTTGCCCCCAGGGATGGACACTTAACTGATACAGCCTTCAGCCCTCCCACCTCACTGAAGCCTGGGGACTGTGCACTAAGCCATGTACTTTGTTAATTCATTAATGTCCTTTAGTGGCTCTTAGATCATTGTGGTAACAGAATTACTGTGACCAGGAATGCTGTTTTACAGCAAAAAATAAAACTGGAGCTAAATTGAGTGTGACAGTGACCATAGAGAAGAATAACATTGTTAATGGAGCTCTTGCACTGCTCAGATTCCACAGGCAACACTGGGATTGTAAAACAAGACTTAGTTTGATTTTATGCATAGCAACAACATCAAAACTGACAGAAACAAGGGCTGTGAGATAGAAACATACAAAACCATGCTTGTGTCAGAGGAGTTTTGACTAATGAACTGAAGACAGGAGGTCTGAAGCGATATATTCAGTACTAAGGTTAGTAGCAGCACTGTAACTTAGCCAAATATGATTTTCTCAGCTCCATTTTGTTTCTAGTGAGGGACCTGCCTTGTTTCTCTGCTGTTGTTAAATTGAGAAGACTTAATACCAAAAGAAACTTCTTTATGGAACAGCATTGTCACAGGAAGGAAAACTGAATGGTGGACATTACATCAGCATGCTCAGCCCTTGCTCAGCCTTGCCACCTCCAGAGCATGGCATCAGGGACCATGGACCCAGGAGTGTGGGAACCTGGCATCAGCTGGTGTTAGAGTGCAGAACACGGGCATGACTTGTAAGAAGGAATCTCTCACAGCAATATGGCTGGGAATTAACCCAGAAGCTGTCAGGGCTGTTTGCAGTGAATTAACAGAAGTCACATTAGTATCCTGGTTTGAATGAAGATTTTTGTGATACGTGGATCTCCATTATGGATAGTTAAACCAATAATTGTAACATTCAGATTCAAATAAAAGACCTGACATACTGGAAGATGGTCATGAGGGAAGCAAAAACTGAGATGTTCATTACTCTAGTGCATAATGTGGCATGTAAATACTTTCTCCATGTAATCCCTTTTCATAATTCAGAGAATACTTTAAGCTTGCAATAACAATTGCCAGGATAATAACCAGGCAGCACATAGAACACAGAATAAATATTTCTTTCTTTTCAGCAAAGATTTAGGAAAAAGATCAATTTATGTAGCAATCAAACCAATTGAACTTGTCAGACAGGTAGATTAAAACAGTGAAATTAAAAGATTATTTTTCAATTCTTAATATTGAGCTGTCAGTATCATCAGAAAAAAAAAAAGATAAATTCCAACTTTAATAACATACAGTCATCCATGAACTGTGTTGGCACTGGTAGTATCTTTTTTGGGAAGAACAATAACCTCAAAGATTCAAACTTGGAAGTATTCACAAAATTCTGCTAACAAAAATATTTTTGAGATTGAAATCCAAAGGAAAAAGAACACGTGAGAGAAGTAAATGTAGTACTCATGGTTATGCCTGCATAAGCCTATGTAGAAACTCTAATACAGAACACTTGTACACTTCTATAGATTGTTTAGCTGACATGAAAACTTCCCCAAGGGAGATTTCCAATTCTAAAAAAGCATCCACACCCCTCAGAAAAATCTCCCTCAGAATATACTCAGATTCAAGAAGAAATCCTGTAAAAATAGCGTGCCATAAACTGATGTAACTCATCGTGCGTAACACACTCAATGGGAGCAAGTGGAGGCATAAGTGAAACTGTCTGTATAATTGAATTTTTCTAGGGGCATTTTATTTCTTGCATTCTTGCTTTTATTCAAACAAAGAAAAGAGTAAATAGGAAGGAAAAGAGGATTCTGATGAACTCCCTTTGAGAGACCTAAAATTACCTTAACTTTCTAGGTGTCTAAGCTTCCTATGACTGAACAGGCTACCACCCTCTCTAACTGTAGCTCTTCAGTGTCATGATACCTCCAATCCTTGGCTGCCTGCCTTCTGGAAATATGGCATAGACAAGTGCCCTGAGAAGTTACTTCCCTTGGAGAACGCTGGCTTAAAAGTCATGTCTGACACATTCAGGCAGAATCAGCAGTATCCAGTAATCCTCCACATCTGGTTAGACCCAGATGTGACACTGACACAGTACAAAGCCATCTACCCTACTTAGAAATCTTTCCACCAATGTCTTTCCAAGAAATACTTCAGGAACCTGTACTACATGTGTAAAAAAGGTGAAGGGGTTGTTTCTGGGCATGCTTCCTCAAAAACCTGTACATGAAGTTCATTTTCTTAACGTACATGCTGATGTTCTCTGCTGGTGCACCAGACCATAAATAAAAGGGCGCAGTATCATCAGTATCATCACTTCTCTTGACTTGGTATTCTTGATATATATGACTGTGACTCAAATGTGAATAGGGATTAAAATCAACTATGCCAGTCTTCGCAGGGTAACAATCTTAAAATTGTTTCAAACCTTGTGTTTTTACTTCTTCAATTCATAAACAAATTCAATATAGTATTATGCTTAGAGTCAATCCTTAAAATCACATAGGTTTTGCGATCGAAAATATGTGCAGAAGAGTTTTGCAAGGAAAGTGGCTCTGTTACCACTAGATCCTGTCAAAATAAAGCCAAACCACTAGAAAGCACAGTACAGTAATGAGATTAGTCCAGTGTCAAGGTTTCTGCATAAAACTACACAAAATACCAGAACAATGTGGTGCTAATGTGATAGTACTGCAATTATTGTCAGTGCCATATGGATGCTTTATAGTGCCAATACTGTCATGGTCTTAAAATATGCAGGTTTCATTAACGTGTTCTTGAATCTGTAACTTTATCCCTTAGGGATTATCTTTCACTCACTGGAAGACTTTTTCTTCCATACATGTCTGATTTCTTTCAATATTTATTTTAATTAAGCTTGTCTTGAAAATGAAAATGAGAAAGTATTTCTGTCCTTAATTATAAGAAATGTTTACTTGACACTATGTCAGCAGGGAAATATTTTATGGTAACATAGATTTTGTCACTTTTGCTAAAAATTTAATTTTACACTGGTCATGTATATTTTCACCTTACATCTCCAAGTGGCAGTACTCTTGGTAATACTCCTATTTCTTATAAGTTGATCAAGCAAATTATGAACAGCTGGAGAAGTTTCTGAGACTTTCCATATTTCCAGATTAGCCACTATAAAAATTAAATCACACAGAATTATGGGAAGAGTTTTTAACTTGTATTTCTTGTACTTTAGCAATATTGACACTGAGATTTCACTTGCAAATTAGATTAAGGATAGAATTTATATTTGCTTTGTAAGCTGCTGGAGATATGCATCATGTTGCACACCTTATAACATCCAGCATAACGATGCTCTTGTTCTTGTCGGCTCCTATTTCACAAAACAAATAATCTCTATTGTATCAATTTCATCAGGGCAACATATATTAGCACATATTAGCAAAACTTAGTGTTTTGATTGTTTTCTTCTTCACTGTCCTCCTTGATTTGTTTTCTTCTTTTCCTACTATAGAAACCCCACAACCAGCCCGAATCTCCAAACAGAGAGTTAAATATTTATTGTTCTTTGTCACTTTACTTTTCTACATTTTGATTGCATAATATTTAAAGAACAAGATTGAAGACTTCTGCTAAAATAGATGCCCAAAAATAAAACATCACTGTAATGTTGTATTCTTCACATTAGCTTCTCCCAACCTGTCCCTCACAAATGACACATACCTCTGATGTTGGAAGTGAACCCTCATTTTGCTTTCCACTATATGCTTTCCCAAGTGGAATAGGAAAACAAAAAAATTTGCTTTCTTCACTAAATTGCTTCCTGGAAATGGCAATGGTCCCTTGGTAAGTGGAAGTTTAACAGTTATTAACAGCTGAGTGGAAAAGAGAGGAAGATATGTCTGTGATGTAGAGAGGAAGATATATTTGGGATCCCAACTTATATTTTCATTTTTTCAGATGGATGACCTTCCTCTGAATTGCCCTTCAAATATATTGTCATGGAACCACCACAGGGTGGAAAACCTTTAAAGAAATAGTTCAAAGGATTCTTTAGATTTACATTTAACAGTCTACTATATTAATAGCATGATTCACTTTGACTCTAGTGGGCTAAATGACATCATTGTTATACTGTGGGAGAAAGAAGTTAAGTTGGAAATAATATTGTTCAGAATCTTATCAGTAATATTTATGAAAGTATTAATATTACATCAGGGAAAAAAATTGAGCTGAAATCCTGAGGAATGTGTTTTATATTATAGACTTCTATAAACCATTGACACAGAGCAGCTTTAGCATTTGGCACAACTGTTTTCTCTCTGAAATGCTATTTATGGCAAAAGAACAAAAAAAAATTTACCATATTTTCTCCTTGTTCTCAGATTTCTTTAGTATTGACTGATATATTTATGGCATATGAATACATAATGTACAGATGTATGTGTGAATAACTACAAAGAAAATTAGTTAATTCAATATTTTAATCTTCATCTAGATCATTCATGTTTGAGAAAAACAATCCAGATATTTTGAAGGAAAAAGTTATTGTTGTATTATTTAGTCTTTTTGGAAACAAAAAGGGTATTGAAACAAAATGGGGATATTTTTAGCAAGTGTCTACTTCTCTACTGAAATATGTACATTTTTTTCTTCAAGAATGAGTAATATATTATGTCTAATTATTGAGACACTAATGGCATAATTATATATATTGATAAAACATAGGAGCAAAATTATGTATTCATACCAATTTTCTCAATTATATCTAGCATGAGAGATAGATTTATGGTACATACTAAGGTATTTCATTCTATTTTGGTAATATTTTTAATATAGAGGTGCATTTAAACTGCAGAAGATAAGTTTTACTGTTCTCTTAGGAACAGAAGTCAAGATTTTATAATAAATTTGGGAAAAATAGACTTTCAATAAGGAAAAAGTAGAAGAAAATACTCTTTTGAAGACAGCCTTTTGAGAATAGATATAAAAATTTTAAATTGGAACTATATAATGGTGACAAGAAGCAACGTAATGATATCTCTCTAGTGTTATACACTTTAAAATTTAATAAACGATGCATTTTTTCATTATATAAAACATTTTGATTATCATGACTGGAAGTTTAATAATATAATTTGATAATAAAACTTGTAGTAAAATTTTCCTATTCTTTTTGGCCTAAAATCTTCATCATTATTTTGTTAAAATCCATTGCCCTTACTTTATCAGGTTTTCAATATCAAGTCTTAGCAAAAAAAAAAGGCAAAACTAAGAGAAAATATGGAAAAGAAACCTAATATATTCCTTTAAAAGAAAATAGACACCCTCAAATCAGCCAGTTGTAACATTTTTATAACTGACAAAGCAATTAGCTAGAAGTGCAAAATTTGGTGATTTGGGTGTAACTGATGGGCCCCCTCTCCATTTCAGGTACAAATGTTTACACACTGAGTCGGCATGTGTTCTGTGACTTTGGTTATCTCTGTTCAGAGCTGCAAATGGCTGTTGTCTGTTAGGTGACTATGCCAGCTCCTTTGAGAAGATGCTTATCAATTCCTAACTCAGTGCCATAAAAGGTCAATGTGCACTGATACTGGCCTTTGTACTGCCTTACTTTTCCGTGCCTTGCTGTTCTTGCTCAGAGCTTTTCATTTGCCTTAGCTTTTCATTTTATCTCCTGCAGTGGAAGTGTCTATTCATCTGCACTTGAAATGGTATCTGATATGAGTAGACAATAATTCTTGAGCCAGTTTCTGAATGTATTTCTGTTGGAGACAGTTACTACCGTCTAATTGAGAGATGTTCTCAATGATGACAGAAGATCTTAGGCACAATTTGTTTCTAAGAATTTTTCTTTTGTCTTAATTGAAAACTATCTATAAAGTCAATAAACTAATTAGCTCTCACATTACTGTAACAATGGACTGGAACACAGGAGTTCTGGGAATCAAGTTTAAAAGGAAATGTAAAAGATAAAAATGTTCACTGCTTTCTTACTGGCAGTTCCAATGGAATCATGACCTGTCATTTGTGGTAACCATGGCACATTTTATGGAAAATAAAAATTTTTTTAGATTTCTGTACTGTATATCTTGATACACACACTGATGATTCAAATTTCAGAAGAATTTCTGCAAAATTCTATATGCAAGCTAGACAGAAAGTTAAAGTGTGGTTCTCTCACCACACTACTTCAATAAGGTTATTAATGAAGTAAACTACTATACAAAAAAGACACATTGAACTTTTGAATATCAAAACATCCAACTCAGAGTCCAGTACAACAAGGACATATTTTACACACACTACCTTCTGAAAGGGATGCTAATGGCTTCAGTCATTGAAATATCTGTCAGTCAGGAGAGACTGAGAGAGCAGAGGCTGTTTAGCCCAGACTTGAGGAGGCTCAGAGAGGAGTGAAGAAGAGAGAGGCAGACTCTTCTCAGTGCCCAGTGACAGAACAAGAGGCAACGGGCAAAAATTGAAATACGGGAAATTCCATTTAAATGTTAGAGGAAGCTTTTGTGCTGTGAGAGTGGTCAAACATTGCAACAGGTTGCTGACAGAGGTTGTGGAGTCTCCATCATTGCAGATATTCAAAACATGACTAGACATGAGCAGCCACATCTGGCTGACCCTGCTCAAGGTGGGGCTGGACTGGACTGGACTGGATGAGCTCCAGAGGTTCTCTGAGGTGACTGAAGGTGCTCCAGCCTCAGTCACACTGCAGCTCCCTTTGTTGATACTGGAGAAGGTTCATCTTAACAACTTGCTAAAGTTAGCTGAGATTAAAGTTGCATAACAAAAATGTTTCACCTTAAATTTTGGATTAAGAATGTCTATTGCAGATATAAAGGTTGCATGGTGGCCCTGTTCAGTATATTTCAGATCAGTGCTTGACATATATCACACAGTTCTTGCTTTATATTCTAAATGGTTGCAGTAAGTGTTTAATATCCATACTTAAAAATCTCTTTAAGTCAAAATCTTGCTTGGTGTAAATTGAAAAAGCTTTTTGCTGATGTGAATGAAGAACTAACAGTTTTTCTTTTCCTAAGAACAGTGTAAGGATACAACATAACTGGACTGAGAAATTAAAACCTTAAGAATTATTTGAAAAAATGTACTTTTGATGCACTTTACAAACGTTGTTGCACTAACGTTTGTAAAACTGTAACAAATTTTTGTTTCACAGAAGAAAGTATATTTTATAAAACTGTGTAAGATTGGTAAGTGAAAATAATGGGGGTTGCACTTACTTAGTAGTTCCTCCTAAAAATTTCCATCTTAAAAACTCATTTATCAAGTATGAATCAAATGCATATCTTATATTTAAAAGGTCAGAATGGACTTTCATATTTTGAGGGCTTGTTTCCATACCCAGATTAAAAATTAATGTATAAGAGAGTTTATGTAGCTTCTGGCTACAGTTCCCTTACAATATATTAATTTTAGATGTGTTAGAAGAGTGTTACAGAAGGATATTTCAAGATAATAGATTTACCACATAATGAAAATAAAACTGCTGTTAGTTCATACCAGCATATAGAAAGAGCAGAGCAAGCCAAATATATTCTAAAAGGAGATAACTTTATGCTTAAAATAGAAAATATTTTGATGATATGTTTGCCTTTTGATGAAAATGTAAAGGATGAAAAGTACTTTGACTTGCAATATTTGGTTTCTCTCCTCTCCTCTCCTCTCCTCTCCTCTCCTCTCCTCTCCT